>JAHLJT010009436.1:12139768-12152268 GCA_031308135.1 Acheta domesticus
TCGAACCCGCCACCCTTCGGACCGAAGCGTTGAGTCTGCACACGCTCTTAGCCACCTCGGCCATCCAGGTTATGACGTATTCTAAACGCAACCTTTCACTCACAAATGTTGAGCGGACATTTTGGCTCTCCAGCACAGAGATGGGAAAAGGAATTAGGGAAAGAATCGGATTCAGAGCTTTTTACTTGTTCTGAGAATGCACTATTATTCCAATTTACAGTTGTATGATCTCAAGCGATCTTACAGCTGAAGACATACAAACTGCAGCTAAAAATATAACGATCTCTATTTCAGCCATGAAATTCGTTACATTCCTGTCACACTGTTGTACATATTCCGTGCAATATGGGACAAGCCTAAGCTATGCTTCGTGGGAATTTTGATGCGGTACTGTTGACGTAATTACATGAAGAAATAACGGAAGTCATAACCGCCAACTTAGAAATAACAGAAGTCATCTCCATCAATTTAATAAGCTATGCCGTCTCCTATTAGCGAAGGGAAGTGAGGCTCTTTGAACGTTTATTTTTCCCCTCAAAAATTCACGGTTCCACCGGATTCATAACCGCGAAATCGGATACAGAGCGGTACGTACTCTAACAGTTACATCATCGAAGCCACCGGTTCGGAAGATCTTAAATAATATCCGTGCATAACTGATGTCACTGCAGTACCTCTGACTGGGAGATCCTAGGCTTCGAGTCATGACAGGGGCGGGATTTCGACACTAGCGAGATAGCTGGGTCGAGTTCAGCCGTTGTCTGGAAGAGAATTCTAGCGGCCGGCTGCTTTGATCGGTAGTTTTCCGTGGTTTATCCGATAAACACCAAGCGAATGCCGGAGCAGTACCCTAACAAACGGGCAACGGACCGCGCGCGCGATCTTTCCTTCCTCTTCCATGTCCCATCCTCTTCCCTTACACACACACACACACACACACACACACACGCACACACACACATGCACTACACTACCACACATGTCGGGAAGTCGGTCGGGGTTTTAGATCTTGTCCCAGGTGGTGCAATGGCCCTCTGATGGGAGATACCTAGCGAGGGAAAACCGCGTAAACTGATGTGTAGGTCGGCACCGAATCTCACCTATCAGTGGGGGAAGAACACAGCAACAACCAACGAGAAAAACACGCGCTACACTTACGAGACAATTCATTATATCAGTTGAGAGAACACGAAACAAAAAATCAAGTCCACCATCAAAGCTGAATATTTTTTTAAATTAATTTCATCTTACATTGGAAGTGACAGAAAAACACGGCCAATGGTTTCAATGTAACTCCTCCCTAGGATGTGCCGCACCTTTCCTCAGCACCTCTCACACACAGCTGCATCATCCTGGCTAACACCGGCGTCTCTCCTTGGCTCGCGACCCCAACGGGGCGGTCACTTTCTCTGCACAGCGATCACGCCACCGCCCGCTGTTCGCACAGCAGCCCACATTTGGCCTCAGCCGCGGCTCCAAGGCCGCGAATCTGAATCCGCGGCGTTCTGAGCGTGAACGACTCTCGGCAGCGGCCACGTCATGCGCAGAGGTCACGCCTCATTAATAACAAGCGCCCCATTCATCACCGTTCGAGGTCCCTCTCACATCCATTCACTCCTGCTGGCCATCTTCGGAGGAGTTACTCGTGCTTCCGCAACACTTCAGGAGACCGGAAGGTCGCGGAGCAGGAAGGGCGTGAAGGAAAAAAATACATAGTTTTGTGGCCGTACTAATCTGTACTTATCTCAAAATACGTAATAAGGTATCATTGAACGATATGTGTATCGCTAATAATTATGTTTATCAGCAGCACACCTGATTGCGGACGAAGTGGGAATAAAGCGTTATTTCTTGCTGTTTTCCCGCTACAGAGGAGTCGGTTGCTTGCCGTGCACTCGTTGCTTGCCGCGACTCCAGACATGCCTCGTCTAGAATAACTGCTTGCCAGGCCAGGTGATGAACTTTTGAAATCCGATTATTTCTGATCACCTGCATTTAATACTCCATGGCAATCAACCGAAACACGACCTAAAGCAGTGGTGTCAAGGTCATCTACTTGTGGAAGTGGTATGCGTCATGGCCACGAGCTTCTTTACGCAACTAGCGTTGGGAAAGGAAACCATTAGTAACCCCGCCGTTTTACAATAGGGATGGCGTTGTCTCTGGTGGCGGGGTAATCAACTGCGTGGAGGGGCGATTTCGTCGTGGCACTCGTGCCACGGACTCCCGCTCGTGGCATCGACCTTGACAACACATACCTAAAGAGACGCAATCCCCCTAGTGAAACCACCCTCACTGCCCAGTGTGTTCGCCCAGTGCTGCTGGCGCGGAGTGGCGGGGTGGAGCGCCGTGACCTCCGGCAACGGGCATGCCCGCGCGGGCGTCCCAGTCGGTCGAGGCAAGGCCAGGGCCGCGCGAAAGCGGGACCGGGGCAGGGTGAGGGGACGTGCGAGGCCACAAGCGCCAGCGCGGTTGGCGCGGCGCGGCGGGCGAGGGCGTGTATTCTTAACCGACCGGCGGCGGGTGGCGACAGCCGAGACGACTGTAGCGACGACGGTGATGGCGACGAAAGGGACAGCGGTGGGAGCGAAGGCAGGGATAGAGGTGAATAAGAGTCGGGGTGTGTGCGGGACGTGTGTGGGACGTGTGTGGGATGTGTGCCGGATGTGTGTGGGATGTGTGCGGGATGTGTGCGGGATGGGTGCGGGCTGGGGCGCGGAAGGAAAAGGGAGGGATAGGAAAGGGAGGGATGGGAAAGAGTGCGAGGGAGGAGCGAGGAGGGATGGGGCAGGAGCAGGACGTCGGAGGGAGGAGGAGGGCGGCGCTGTGGGCGGCGGCGGCGGCGGCGGCGTGCGCTAAATATTCGCAGGGCATCGCGCGACGCGGCGACGTCGGCTGCGCCCGCCGGCGCCGTGACGCGTGATGACGCGGCGTGCGCCAGGCCGGGCCGGGTCGGGCCACGTCGCCCGCCACGTCGAGGTGGCGCCACCTACGTGGGCGCGTGTGGAGTGGGGAAAGGGCGGGGAGGGGGCGTGGCGGCGCGGCGCCAAACGGTGGCCCCACCGGCCGACAGCCAACCCACGCGGAAGGGACGGGCCGCGCGAAGGTGGCGCTAAGTGCGAGGTAACGCTAAGTTCAAGGATAACAACTCACGGCGGCCAACGGGTTAATCACAGGTGCTCGAATCATCTTTCCATATTATATGGTCCTATTTGGCAGCCTTATTCCTAACACAGGCCTAATCACCAAATTCAGGACACACGTTATATGCAATTAGAAGTTCCAGGGACAGTTTAATTTTCTACTTTTCGTGAGCTGATCCAAATGAGGGTTTGTACAGTGTAATTATGACCGTGCTTTTGATGACTTAATACTACTTAATCATAACAGTGAGAATATAGTATCACACACTACTGTCTTAATTCATTCCACCTTTCGTGTAGGCCATCGACACAAGAGCAGTCAACCGCTCCAATGTTAGAGAACTGAGGTACCAAACAGTACACCTCTTTCAATAAGTTCAGTATCGATTCTCATCGATGTTGCCTTAATAGGAAGTTAATGGAATGAAGTTATAGCTATCTATTTACTAATCCAATCTATTAGCAATTCCACAATATTACGTTTTAGAGTAGATCGTAAATAACATTACTATTGAGTTGGGAGATTTCGGTACCCTCCAGAATTTAAGACTTATTTATAATTTAAGAATAATTTTTTTCTTGAAATGATTATACCAAAAATTATTGGTTTGTTTAATTGTTAGAAATGCTGAAGACGTAACAAAAAAGTCTGATAAGGAAATTCAAACGCAAGAAAATTAACGAAATAAGAGTCCGTGTGTTCAAATCCTATAATCCTAATACATTCCGATTGTCAAGGTTAGCTCAAAAGGACATATGAACAGGAATCGTGTCTGTCTGAAGATTACCATTTTTTATGAGAAAAGAACCAATGAAATGAATTAAAGCAATGGTTGTACAAATCTACAAACGAACAAGAAACCGCCCACGATAATAATGAAACGTGTTTACAATAAGCAATGGAACAAGCTTTTGAGAACAAAGCTTGTACGTTAAATACTGACCTACATTTTTATGACCATTCTTAACCCTTCAATTAGGCACTAATTAACACATTGTTTGCTTCTTCCTTTACGCCAATGCTGCGCGGCCTTTTCCACTCCTTGATTTCCCGACGCACAGAACCTCGGAGTGTAACGCATGCATCGGATCGTCCCGCGCGAGCGAGGAAGTTCCTGCAAAGGCTCGGACGAGGAAGCCGGCGGCGCGGCGGCGGCCCGGGGGGGGTGGGGGGTTGCGCGGGCGATCGTGAGACACCGCCAGGCCATTCGAGCCGGGTGGCGTGAGGTTGGGCGCGTCGGGTGACGGACGCTGCCGCGGGGCCGGCCCGTGACGCAACGCGCGTCGCACAGCAATGTGCGCGGAGGTGGGCCGCCGCCGCCGCCGCCTCCGCCGTCCTCGTTGTCGTTGTCGTCGATGTTGTCGTTGTCGTCGATGTTGTCGTCGTCGTCGATGTTGTCGTCGTCGTCGATGTCGTCGTTGTCGTCGATGTCGTCGTTGTCGTCGATGTTGTCGTCGTCGTCGATGTTGTCGTCGTCGTCGATGTTGTCGTCGTCGTCGATGTTGTCGTCGTCGTCGATGTTGTCGTCGTCGTCGATGTTGTCGTCGTCGATGTTGTCGTCGTCGTCGATGTTGTCGTCGTCGTCGATGTTGTCGTCGTCGTCGATGTTGTCGTCGTCGTCGATGTTGTCGTCGTCGTCGTCGTCGATGTCGTCGATGTCGTCGATGTCGTTGTCGTTGTCGTCGTCGATGTCGCTGTCGTCGTCGTCTTCGATGTCGATGTCGCTGTCGTCGTCGTCGCTGCCGCCTCCTGGCGGTGTCTCAAGATCGCCCGCGGTACCCCCCCCGTGCCGCCTCCGCGCCGCCGCCACTGGAGCCGGCGCCCGCGTCGGTGCGGTGTGCGGTTGCGACGTCAGGTGATGTGAGATGAGGCGATACGCTGACTCACCACGTTCCGATACCTCGCTTTTACAAGGTGTCTTCCGTCATGACGAAGATAGGCCGTGACAATTATATAAAGATTAGAGAGTTTTCGAACACGGTTCGCGAAGTTTCGTTCGTCAGTCAGAATGCAAAGGTGGCGTGATAGGAACACATGCGTTGAACCACCGTTCATTGTATGCAAGAGCTACATGACGGTATATTATGGCTCAAATGAATAATGTAGTTTAGAAACTACTACAATTACGAATCAATCGTATGTTCGAAAATCTGTAATACATTAATTAACATGTAGACAACTTTTTTATGCGAGTCACTTCCCTTTTTCTTCAGTCCCTACACCGCAGCCACAACTAAATATTCCGTCACAATACTCAGCCTCGAAAGTTGAACGCTTGCTACTGGCGTGTGAAAAAGAGGAAAGAACGGGTGACGCGAAAGTGAGAAAATGAACTTGCCCTGCCTGTATTTATTGTCTTTAGGAGAGTATTTAAAACGCGAAAAGCTGTAGTTTAACCTAATAGCTTTTTAATCACTTTTAAAATCTTCCGACATTGGCTCCTCAGCGCGTGATGTGGCGTGGGTGTGTAATTTGGCTGCACGGCTAAGAGGCAACGTTATGCCCTTCGATTTGTGGTTGAAGTCAGTACTGAGGAGGGCTCGAGGTGATTTTAACACGTTGATCTGGATGATTCAATTTTCACCCGATATATTTTTTTGCGAGAGTTTCCTTTCTAAACCCTTCAGAAGCACAGACTGATATGATTACTTTCATATAATTAAATTCCATATCAATTCATTTCACTCCGATTGTTTGGTTTAATGATTACTCTCTCGTATCTGAGTTAAAGGTTCTCCCATTGGACATACATTAAAAGTGTGAATCACGGATTGTTAAAAATGGGTGTAACACCACAGACAAGAAAATGCGTAAAACACCTCAGACCAGGTCACAAAGGAGCCTGTTCACATGAATATCTCACCTTTTACGAGCAGTGCACTACAAGTGAATAATACGAGAAGTGATGAGCTCCGATTCATGCTCCTTTTATCTCAACACACGGGAGTATTGCTGACTTATTCATTCTGAATGTAGTTTGTGTCTAGACACCGTTATGTGTTTAAGATTCAACATGTTTAGAAAGAATCTGGAGGACTCAAGCCAGTAGCATTCCTGGAAAGTCACTCAAGTCAACTCAGTTTTCGAAATGCTCAACTCTGCCTACCCAATGGGAAGTTGTAAATATAGTTCAACAGTTATGAAGATAATTCTTATAGGATTCTATACTTTTAAGAATGAATGAATGAATGAATGAATAATGAATCGTATAGATGTGTTAATCACATCCCTTTCAAGATCGCAGTCTTACGAAATAACCAACAATGCTGACGCACAGGAATTAAAATTTTTGTGAGGTTGTAAGAAATAACAATTTTCTAGAAATAGGAATTTAATTATTACTCATTTCTTTACCCATGCCCTCACGTCTAATTCCACATCCCTTCCGCCTTACATGATCTTTATTAGAATAAGTCTGGAGATTTGGAAAGGATGTCTGGTTTCACTCGAAAAATAGAATTAACGCTCGCTTCTATTTCATTCTGAAATGTATTCTTTACTAATTCTGTTAATATATAACTTTTATACTACAATCTTAATTTCTGGACCAACACTCGTTCTGCTCTGTTTCTCATCTTACTGCTCAACGAAAAACAGGACCCGAATCAATGTATCAGTGAAGCGCATGAAATTAGGAAATTATCTGGAACTGACACTTCAGCGCTGAAACTGCAGAGCGGAAATGGGCGAACCGTCCGGCGGCCAACGACCTCTGGCGGCGCGAGAGGCACGCAGCGCCCTCGGCTGCACAAGGTCAACCTTTCCGCCCACTTCATTCGCTGCGAAATACGAACGATTAACTCGAACGGGCTCAAAGAGTGCAGCTGCAGGTCCGGTTACCCAACAACGGTTGATCAGGTAGTCTAGGTATTGCTGCATGATCTCTTCATGTTATTTAATAGAGCATCGCATTTCGGTTAAATGAAATATAATGTTAAAACTGCCTCCTTTTTTAGTATGTTATCTGAGGTGTTCCTGACTTAATTTATACTTTTTTTATGATTTTTATTTCTTTAATTGATTAATAACTACCATCGCTCATCTCCATGCTAATATGTTCTTAAGAACTGTAATTTGAGTTTTCAATTGACAGTTAATCAATATTCTTGAATTGCTGTCAATTGAATTCAAAAAAATTGCTTTCTCTGAGAACGGAAAAGGATTCGATTCATATGTGATGCCATGACGATACCCTCCATCCAAGATATTAGCAACAAAAGTACGAAATATTAAGTGGCATCCACTAACATTTTTTTTATTTTAATACATTTCATTAAGCATTGAATTTTGCAAGCGTTAGATGACAGATTAGACTGTTACTTGGGGCCTTTTTAAAAAAAAAATTAATACGACTCAGGGAGTATAATTCATTCTTGCAGTCAAAAAGAGTCAGATTATACAAGACGGTTGTGGATCATTTTCCTTTCTTTGTACTTTCCTGACCTTGCATACCTTGAACTACAGGACAATCAATAATTAGCGTCCAGTTTCGAGGATTTACAACAGTGGCTGAAAATAAAGAGTAGTCACACGGCTTGGTGAGTAGCACTCGCGCGTAGGCCAGGCTAAGTCGACCTTTAGAAATAACTTCACGGTCGTCGACTGGAATGGGAGCAAAGGTGGGCAATTTGAATGACTCTGGAGAGCAAATCGCGGATAACCGATGTAATTTGAGTCACCCGACTCCCGTCCCACTCGCATAGGCAATAAATCAATCAGCTTGTGGCAGATTAAACGAGGCTTGTTAAGTGATCGAACGCCAATTTAAATGTTTAAGTGGCCGACATTTAATTATGCGGGTTCAGACCTCGTTTTGTTATTATTAATACCGCACTCTTACTTGTAACTTCAGTGAATTTAAAAAGTGTAATAACTACGTCACATAAGCGTTTGGCGTCAAACATCGGCAGTCTGGAACTGTCGTAAGAAATTATGCAATGAAGAACGAGCGATAACAATAATGCTGTTAAACAAGTGATAACATATAAACATGTGTGTGATTGTAAGAATGTTGAGTAACAACAACCTTGAGACACGCGAATATATATTTCATTTTCGTGACGAAAATCACAGACGCGTGCATTGGGAAATATCTTTCGCCCTCATCTTATTCTAGGAAATATTTTCGATTTATTAACATTCATCAAATAAACAACAGTAGTACTTGTAAATTAATCTGAGCATTTGGAAAGTGGAACGTTACGGAAAGTAAATATCTAATTCTTTGCAATGAGATATGAAAGAATACGTTACAACACTCCCCTTTACAAAACAAGCAATATATCTTGAAAACACGAATAAATATGGAATTATATCCCTGCAGAACATTACAGAAAAACAAGACTATGAAAGCAAGGAACTAACGACGATAGATTTTATCTTTAGATGGTTCACTGGAATATGAAAGAAATTAGTATATAAATTGATATTATTTAGCCTAAAGCTCAAATTCCACTCTGGACAAGCCCCTTTCGTAAGTATTCAAGCTCCTGAGTTGCAACTCAAACGAATAGACTCAAGTCACACGTTCTACTTCGCATTCAAAAAAATTCACATATTAAAGGCAAAAAAATATTTTCGATGAAGTGATACTACTACTGCATATTAAAACGTATCTCTTCCCTTTTTATGTGATTATAACATTCGATCGAATTTATACAACGCAAACATGGTCCTACATTAGTTCAGAAGCGGTCTAACATACAGTCCAATAGCGATTCAATTGCATTCCAAAACCTCCAAAGTGGTCTCAAAGTGGCCCAATAGAGAAAAAACCAACAGTTTAGAACGATCCCAAAGCGGTAGCTGTGGAAGAAGCGGTAGAGTGGAGGAATCTCCGCTAGATCAACAAGAGCGGAAGCCGTCTCAGCCCGCTCCCCGAGAGCTTTGTCCGGGCGGGGAAGCAAGTGGCGGCGGGGGGCGCGTCCACCTGCGAGGCGGCAGCGGCGGCCTGTGTCAAAGCGGGGCTCATGGTGCTCGGAGGGACTCCCGCGGCGCGCCCGAGCCGCTCTCGCGGCCCCGCCCCTCCCAGCCGCCCTCCCGACATCGCCCGTTCCTGTCCCGCTCCGCACCGCCCCACCCCGCTCTCTCTCTCTCGCCCTCTCGCCATCGCCTCGCCGCCGCCGCCTCGCTCCTGCTCCGCACAACTTTCTCGCCGCCCGCCCCCACAGTAACCCTCCAAAACAAAGCTCCCCCGCCCTTTTGCCACCGCCTCCGCCGACCACACTTCACTGCCTCACTTCCCCCTGCCCAACCCCACTCTTTCGTCGCCACTCTCCGTCGCCACCACCCCGTCACATACCCGCCATCCGCTGTTGTAACGCCCCGCTCCACTCCACTACGCCCCGCTCCACTCCACTCCACTCCACTACGCCCCGCTCCACTCCACTCCACCACGCCCCGCTCCACTCCACTCCACTACGCCCCGCTCCACTCCACTCCACTACGCCCCGCTCCACTCCACTACTCCCCGCTCTCTCGTTGCCGCCCCGACTCCAGCCTCCGAGGCAACGCCCCACCGCCCCCTCATCCCGCCGCCTCCCCTCCCCCCGGAGAAATATGGAAACTCCGCCGTCCCAGCGATTTAATCAGAGCGCACGTAACTGGATCCGGCGCAGAGGCGGCGCCCAGCGCGAGGGGCAGGGCGGGGGCGGGGGCGAGGGCGGGGAGGGGGCGGGGAGGGGGCGCGGCCCGCAGACGTCGATGGTGACGCGCGAGCGTCTCCGAGAAATAACGACGCGCTCGCTGCGACGCGTGGGATTCTGTCAGTTCGATTCGGCTTCTTTTGTACAAGTAGTTTCAGACCGTCTCACATCGAATGGAGTTGATGTATTTCCGCGGAAAAGAAATATGTGAGTAAATTCTAAAATGTTTTGATTCGATCATCCAGAATAGTATGTACAGAAAACAAGAACCGTAGAAAAAATGTGTGCAGGAGTAATTGCGACATCGACGGTTCTGAAGATGCCAATTCCTAGTTGAGATCTGCTCTTATTAGTAGTTTTCACGCTTTCTTTCGACGAATTCCAAGTGTATGTCGAAGAAGCGACGTAAACTACAGACCACGGATGTCACGCAACCCTTCTTTGCCCATCCATTGTGTTTCCAATTTCATCACTAAGGCCATAGGATAGGATAAGTGTCCATCCCCATGTAATACATTCCCATGGACATGGGCTCTGACAGTTTGAAGAGTGTGCGGAGTTAGGTCAAAGTTCGATTTCCACTGGGTTGTAGAAAAATATGTCATAAAACCATTAAACTCATGAAGAATAAGAACATTTTTTCTTACCAAGCCCATTCACTCCGTAGAGGAATAAGCTGTGAACGGCTAAGGTGGATGAGAAGAAAAAGATATTTCTTTTTGTACAAATCGGTCTTTTGCAATACAGTCAGCTTTCCAAAACGCAGTATGACGCTGAATAAATTGTAAAACATCACAGACGATGCCTGAAGCGAGTCCGGCGACTTTCGTTACCCATTACATCCCCACTTATTGTACGCCTAATTGAAAACGAGTGGACAATTTGTTGTTTTTCACCCCGCATTTGTTTCACTTTCCCCTTCCGTTCCGCTCCGCCCCTCCCCTCCCTTCCCTAGCCTTCCCCTCGCCCGCCCTTGCGGGGGAGATGAGAGGGGGCGTTTCTGGCGAGCGTGGGTGGTAATGCAGGATATCGCATTACACACGGCGTTCCTTTAAACATGACCCACATCAGCTGAGGGAGGGGGGAGGTGGAGGCGGTTCCATCAAACTGCAACAAATAGCGCAACGCGCGTAACGACAGGGGGAGGGAGGGAGGGGGTGGAGGGGTGGCCCGTCGGCTGCCGCGCCCTCCGTCCCGCGCCAGCGATCTGCAATTGAAATGACGCTGACTGATGCGATGGCATTGCTTATGTTGGGCCGCCCCGCCCCGCCCCGCGCCGCCTGATCGGCTTATGACGAGGGGACGGGACGGCCCCCGCGAGAGGCGGGCCGCCGCCGCCAGCCACCAGGGCAGCGGGGGCGGTGGGGGCGGCGGGCGGCGGGCGGCGGGCGGCGGGCGGCGGGCGGCGAGCGGCGGGCGGCGGGCGGCGGGCGGCGGGCGGCGGGCGGCGGGCGGCGGGCGGCGGGCGGCGGGCGGCGGGCGGCGGGCGGCGGGCGGCGGGCGGCGGGCGGCGGGGGCGGCGGGGGCGGCGGGGGACGGGCGGCGGGCGACGGTGGCGGGGGCGGGGCCAACTACGCGGCGGCAGAGGTGACTTCCAGGGAAGGACAAGAACAAACCAGGCCATGGCTAGCGAAAGTATTGGGAAGACTCACGACGTTCTCAAGAAAGCGCAAGAGGAAGTTTCAAGAGGAAAGACGGAAACAGTGAGGGTTCTCAAGGAGGATGATGTGTAGAAAATAATGTGTAGATTGCTGTAGAAACAAGTGGTCGGAATACAACATAAAATCGTGTAAAAGAGAGCAGCGGCGGGAATGGGGCAAGGGCGGGTTGCGGGAGGGTGCCGCGGCGGCGGTGAGGGCGGAGGGGGCGACGAGGCTTTGGGGTGACGCCCGGGGGAGCGCGCGCGGGGTGTCCATGCGGGTCGGTGCCCGGCGCCAGGAACGAGTTCACAGCGCGGGGGCGAGGGCGGGGGTGGGAGAGGGGGTGAGGCGGCAGAGATCTGCCGAGAGTGGCGGCGCGCGGCGGGGCGGGGCTGGGCGGGGTGGGGGTAGCAATCCGGACTGCGAGAGGGGCCGCGGCGAGGGGCGCGGATAAGGATGAATCATATCCTCCTCTCCTTTAGCTTTTCCCATCATTAACACCCTCTCTACATACCGAATGCCCTCGTAAAATAAAGATAAAAAAAAGACTCCCCGCGCCCGCGCAATTCCCATGCAGTCCCGCCCCCCTTCGGCCCTTCCGCGCGCCGCCGCCGGGCGTTCGAGTAACTAGACAAAGTGATTTCATGTTTGGTGTCTAGTTTGCAGCGAGAATAATTCATAACGACATTTCCGCCGCCGAGAGACAGACTGCCAGACTAATAAGCCGGGGTACTGACACCGCCCCGCGGGCAACCCTTCACTCACTGCTCTTAGGCTAATTACTGCGAACAGGAGCAAGACAAAGGTCCGCGGCGGGGCGTCGGCCAGCGCGCCGCCGCCCCCGCCGCCGCCACCGCCACCTCAGCCTCCGCCCTCGCGGTGCTCCAGACGTCTTGGCCTCTTTTGAATTGAATTGAATTGAATTGCCTTGTTTTACGTGGCGAGACTCAGGCCATGAGACCTGCTCTTCCGTCTGACCACGCAAATTTCTCTAAGCTCCTTTCACCATCTAGCGGAGAAAGACGAAACAGGCCATCTTGAATTTTGCTCAGAGGCGTCATTTAGGCTTGAG
>JAHLJT010009436.1:12157268-12171938 GCA_031308135.1 Acheta domesticus
CTTCGTGTAAGTAAGGGTCATATCAAATTTCACGGGAAAAACTTCTTGGTATTCTCCCGGCGGAACACGCGACAAACCAACATTACTCGCCGCACGCGCACTCGACTGTGTGTACTTCGTGTGGACAACGTGTGGACCGAGCCGCCAACGCAGCGAGCAGAACGGGAAGACGGCTGCACGTTTTTAACCTGAAAAATTCCAATATTGTGTGTTTTTATGATTGTTTAGTACAAAAACTACTAGAAAAACGAACTAGACAATATGCGAAACTTGCAAATTTACCTGAATTTTGCGTTATAATTGTTTAAGATTGTTGCTTGTTCCGTGCACTCTCCTCGCCCCTCCTTTCTTATCATCTTCAGAAAGTGACGTCAAGGAGGGGAGGGGCGGAGGGGGGGACGCATTGTGGCCGGCCGGGGTTGAGTCGTTAGTCGTTAGTCGCTAATTGCGGAGGCAGGTCCGCCCGCTTTGTACTTGTGTTTTAAGTGTACTGTTGATTCAACAAGAATATATGCATATTTAAACACAATTGGTGTGTTTCGTGTTTTTTGTTTTAAGTTATTTTAAAACTGCCTTCCTAGTGTGTGCGGGCTGCGTAATTCACGCAGGAATCAGTGTGAATGTTCAAAGTCAGGAGATGCAAAGAAACGCACTCGCCTGAATTGTTGAACAGATTAAGTGGTCCTCCGGATGGATACTCGGCACACCGAAGTGTAGTTAGAAAAGTGCAGTGTTCTTGTGCTCACATTTTGTTCAGTTATTGCAGATAGCAACATGGCTTCTCCGGCGCAACTCGTAGCGGCGCAAATGGCGCTGGCAGGGCTGATCGAGCGATCAACTGCAAATTTTAATAAATTGGCGAAGGAGAAGCAAACATTAGCAATGGTTCGTAATCGGTTGGAGAATTTACAAGGCTATTGGAGCAAATTCCTTGGTCAACATGCGGCATTGGAGGCGGCACTCGACGAGGATGACGAACTACGAAAAGCTATGTATTTTGCAAGTGATGTGTTTGTCAATGTATCAAATTTTTATGATATAGGTTCGGATTTTTATCATGAGTTAATTGCGAAACTTTCTCAGCCAGTTCCCAACATGAATGCTAGTATTTCTGATAATATTCATGTGGGAATTGAAAAGGGTATGCCCCTGAAACTACCGAACATTTCTTTGCCTAATTTTGCCGGCGATTTGAGAGAGTGGGAAAGTTATCGTGATCTATTTGTGGCACTCGTGGATTCAAATCCGAATCTGACTGATGTACAAAAACTTCATTATTTGAAAACTAGTCTTTCTGGTGAAGCGCTCTTGATGTTACGGCACACTTATGTTAGTGAGGCGAACTATAAACCGGCCTGGGAGCTTGTGCAGAAACGCTTCAATAATACGCGTGCTCTAGTTAATGTTCATTTGAGTACGTTTGTTAATCTGGCGAAGGTGAAAGAAACTTCAGTACTTAGTGATTTGAAAAAATTACGAGATGAGGCCAGTGATATCAGAGCAGCTTTGTTGAATCTGAAACGTCCCGTTACTGCATGGGATGACTTGTTCAATTTTGTGATCATTGATAAATTTGATGTTAGTACTAGATCTGAATGGGAGCGATCGCTTGGTGGAACCACGGACATGCCATCTTTTGAGCAATTGAACGAGTTTTTAGATACTCGTATTAGGATTTTAGATGCCGTACGAGGCCAGCCGAAGAAAACTCTTGCAGGCCAGAGTGGTTCCACGGGAGTGAGAGTACATCAAGTCTCCTCGGAAGTAAAAAGTTGTGCGCGTTGTGCTGGCAAGCACCCTCTTTTTATGTGCTTCCAATTTAAGAAAGATTCACTTAAAGCACGTAGAGAGCTGATAGTTAAAGATAAACTTTGTTTTAATTGTTTAAGGCCAGGGCATTTGTCAGCACAATGCGACAGCAAGAGTGTATGTCATACTTGTAAAAATAAGCACCACACGTTGCTGCATTTCGATCGTGCTGTCGATAGGAACGTCTCCACTTCTGAAGCCATTGTTACGCCCGATTCTCCCGAGGTAACTATTAATCATCACCTTTCGGATATAAATTTAACTGGCAGCGTGTTGCCTACTGCTTTGGTGAGGCTGAATGCCGAGAATGGTAGGTCAGTAGTGGTACGTGCATTATTGGATCAGGGATCGCAAGTGTCATGCGTATCGAGACGCCTGGTTTCATTTTTAAGGCTTAAACCTCGCAGTGTCTCGATCTCGCTGAAGGGCATCGGAAGCAGCTCGGGGGAGAGTGTGCGGAAGGCTGTCACTGTTACACTTATGCCGCGTAGCCAGAGCGAGCCGAGTGTCCTTGTGAATGCTTTAGTCCTTCCTTCCTTGACGAGTTACATTCCTCCTCGCATTGTTATCTCTGCTAATATGATGCATCTCAATGATTTAGAATTTGCTGACCCTTATCCACAGAGTAATGAAAAAATTGATATTTTAATTGGGGCAAATGAATATAGTCAGATAATTCTTGAGGGATTAAGGAAAGGTCCAAACAATGCCCCTATTGCTCAAAGGACGGTATTCGGTTGGGTAATATCCGGTGCTTCACAGCCACTTTCGAAACATAGTTGCGATTTGGTGGCTAACCATGCCGCCATTTGTCCTTCCCTAGAGGAGATTTTGCAGAAGTTCTGGATAATGGAGGAAGTCCCTAAAGTGTCGATTTGTTCCAAAGCTGATCGTGAGTGTGAACTTCACTTCAAGTCCACTCATAGACGCCTTAGCGATGGTCGTTACATGGTGTCTCTTCCTTTCAAGTCGGCATTTCCTCCTATTGGAGACACCTACCGGGTTGCTAAAAACATGTTTCTACGAACAGAACAAAGGTTAGTTAAGTCGCCAGAGTTATATAAAGAGTACCGTAAATTTATGCGCGAGTATCTGAGGTTAGGTCATATGGAGCCTTTGGATGAATTGGTGACTGCTCCCCCTAATGTGTTTATTCCTCATCTACCTGTTTTGCGGGAGGAGAGTCAGACGTCGAAGCTTAGAGTCGTATTCAATGCCTCTTGCAAGTCGTCAAATGGCGCCAGCCTTAATGATTTTCTACATTCTGGGCCCAAGCTCCAAACTGACCTCTTTGCTCTTGTGCTCCGGTGGAGGTGGCATAAGTACGTATACATAGCTGATGTAGCAAAGATGTTCCGTCAGATCAGAGTGAAGCCTGAAGACACAGAGTTCCAAAAAATTTTGTGGCGGGACCATCCTGATCAGGAATTGGTGGCCTACAGGCTTCTGACTGTTACTTATGGCACCGCGTGTACTCCATATCTTGCTAATAGAGTGTTAAAGCAATTGGCTGATGATGAGGGAGGCAATTTTCCCTTGGCAGCTGATATTCTTCGCACCAAGTTCTATGTAGATGATGTTCTCTTTGGCGACGATGATGTCGAAAATTTGAGGCTTATTCGGGAGCAGTTGCAGGGATTGCTCATGGCGGGTAGGTTCACACTTCGCAAGTGGGCCAGTAATTGTCCTTTGCTACTGGTCGACATTCCTGTTGAAGACCATGGCTTGGCAGTAGAAAGGAATCTTTTGAGCGAAGAAAGGTTGAAGGTTTTAGGTGTGTCCTGGCTTCCTAAGGATGATACATTCGCTTTTTCATGTACTCCTCCTGTTTTCAAGGTTTTGACGAAGCGAACATTCTTGTCATTTCTGGCTAGTGTATATGACCCTTTAGGTTGGCTGTCGCCCTACCTTATTAATGGCAAGATAATCATTCAGTTGTTGTGGCTTCGAAAACTGGGGTGGGATGAAGCTCTCCTCGTCGACATAGAAGCTAGGTGTTTATCTTTTATAGAAGAATTCCCTTCGGTTAGTACGTTGAAACTTCAACGCTGGTTGGGGACAGGAGCTAATGTAGAACGTGTTGAGGTTTATGGATTTGGAGATGCTTCTAACCTAGCCTAAGGGGCTGTGGTTTATCTTAGAGTAATCAGTAAAGATGAGTCTATTTCAGTTTCACTATTATGCTCCAAAACTAAGGTAGCGCCTTTAAAGACTCAGAGTATTCCAAGGCTCGAGTTGTGCGCAGCAGTGCTGCTTTGCAACTTGATTAAATTTGTAGTAAAAACTCTTGATTTGGGTACGGTAGCGATCTTTTGTTGGTCGGATTCACAAACAGTACTTCATTGGATCCATTTACCTCCAAGTTCTTTGAAATGTTTTGTTGCTAATCGGGTATCTCTTATACTGACCTCTCTTGAGCACGCTTGTTGGAAGTATGTTCCTGGAGTCAGCAATCCTGCGGACTGTGCTTCGCGTGGTATGTCCCTCGCTTTGTTGAAGGACCATGATTTGTGGTGGAATGGGCCTGACTGGCTTTTACATTCTGAAGAACACTGGCCACGACCTCGGCTAAGTCGTCCTGCCTCAGCAGATCTTGAGCTACGAGGCCCATCTATCCTTGTAGGCACCATGGAGGTTCCAAAAGAGGATCTAATTGGTAGATTTTCAAAATTAGGTAGGCTGCTCCGTGTCACTGCTTACATTGTCGGTTTATAAAGGGTTGTCGCAGGAAGTGCGTTATACCTGCGGACCTCGTCGTTTCCCCTAGAGAATTGGAACAAGCAGAGTCCTATCTACTTAGATATGTGCAGAGCTCGCATTTTCATAAAGATATCATTGCATTATCTAGAAACGAAAATTTGTCCTCAAAGAGTTCACTTCTTTCATTGACCCCGTTCCTTGACGGCGATGGTATCCTGCGTGTTGGGGGTAGATTGGATAACTCTTTCTTACCTGAAGCCCAAAAACATCCTGCTATTGTACCCCGAGGACATTTTGCAACGCTATTGGTTAGTCATTATCACTTGGAAACTAAACATGGGGGAATGCAAGTTACCCTCCGCATACTCCGGGAAAGATACTGGGTTATTGCAGCACGATCGGTAGTAAGAAATGTTGTTCGACAATGTGTTACTTGTGCCAGATATCGCGCGACATTGAGTGAGCAACTCATGGGCCAATTGCCTTCGGTACGACTCCAGGTAGCTCGCCCTTTCGCATTTGTTGGAGTCGATTATGCTGGACCGCTTCGGGTACGCCTTGGCTCCGGAAGGGGACGAACTGCTCAAAAGTGTTATGTTGCTTTATTTGTGTGTATGAGTGTTCGAGCAGTACATATCGAACTTGTCTCTGATTGTACTACTGCGGCGTTCTTGGCAGCGTTCGATCGATTTGTAGCGCGTCGTGGTCTTCCTCAGAAGGTTATGTCCGACAATGGGACCACCTTCCAGGGTGCCGACAGGGAGCTGGCTCAGAACTTCGTAAGCTAATCGCGGATAAGACCTTAACCCAACGCTTTGCAAATGATAGGATTGTGTGGGAATTTATTCCACCCAACGCCCCGCATCACGGGGGTCTTTGGGAGGCAGGGGTGAAATCTGTAAAACACCACCTACGCAGAGTTTTGGGGCTTTATACGCCAACCTTTGAAGAGCTTCAGACTCTTCTGTGCAGCATTGAGGCTGTTCTTAACTCACGGCCTTTAACACCGTTGCATGACAATCCAGACGGACTGGACGTTCTGACGCCAGGACATTTCCTTGTCGGTTCTTTATTAACTGTACCACCTACACCATCATTGTTGGATTGTAACATTAACTACCTTTCACGGTGGCAAGCTATGAAAGCTATGTTCCAGAGGTTTTGGCGATTATGGTCTTCGGACTACCTTAACTCGCTACAACAGAGAACGAAATGGCGTCTTGCCCGTGAGAATTTAAAGATCAATGATGTTGTTCTTTTGCGTGGACTAAACTTGCCCCCTGCAAAGTGGGCCTTGGGTAGAGTAATAGCGACCAAGCCCGGCCGAGACGGACTCGTGCGAGTTGTTGTGGTACGTACTGCGTCATCGACCCTTGAACGGCCTATCACTCAACTTTGCAAGTTGCCGGTTCAGAGGGATGATTCAAACTCAAAAAAATGAAGAGCAGTAGTGTGCTCATGTGTTAATGCATTGTATATGGCGGGTGGCAACCACATTGTCGCCAGGAAAGATTAGGTCGCTCGTTGTACGAGCGAGGCGGGTGGTTTGTTTAAGATTGTTGCTTGTTCCGTGCACTCTCCTCGCCCCTCCTTTCTTATCATCTTCAGAAAGTGACGTCAAGGAGGGGAGGGGCGGAGGGGGGACGCATTGTGGCCGGCCGGGGTTGAGTCGTTAGTCGTTAGTCGCTAATTGCGGAGGCAGGTCCGCCCGCTTTGTACTTGTGTTTTAAGTGTACTGTTGATTCAACAAGAATATATGCATATTTAAACACAATTGGTGTGTTTCGTGTTTTTTGTTTTAAGTTATTTTAAAACTGCCTTCCTAGTGTGTGCGGGCTGCGTAATTCACGCAGGAATCAGTGTGAATGTTCAAAGTCAGGAGATGCAAAGAAACGCACTCGCCTGAATTGTGAACAATAATAATATAATATTGACTTTATTTATGTGGCGAGACTCGGGCCATCAGGCCCGCCGCCCTTCCGCCTAACCACGTAATACGTAAATATACAGATAAAAATTGAACAGTACATTTAGTAAATTAAATAAAATACAAATTAGATATGTGCGTTGATTATACATTACAGAAATGATCTGAAATCTAGATTTTCAGGTAGCCAAAACTGAAAATACAGCACTGGTGGGGTGACGTATTTTCAAAGTCTTTCGGGAAAATTTATCATTGCGATAAAATTTCAGAAACAATATGACACTTGGCAATTATGCTTTTCGAAATGTTGAAAATAAATATTTGGGGTTCTGGCGCTGCCGTAATATAATGAAACTTGCAATGTCGGACTTGAAGATGGCAATCATTTAACAATTTAGTAAATAAATAAGTCTAAGGGAATCTGGCAATTTTGAACATTAAATTTAGTAGGTACATCCTTGTAATTTGTTCGAGTATTGGCAAAAAATATTTTTTTATGAAACATTAAGCATTTGAAAAGTAATTATGTAATTTTAATTTAACACTTTTAATGAATATAATTAGTTTTAAATTAAAAAAAGCAATAGTTAGGAATACATGAAACGTTTTGCTAAGATGAATTCTAAAAAAGTTATATTTCTGAAACCTTCTCTTATGGGGAATGAGAAAGTTGCGGTCAGGACCAACGCTCCCACCTATTCAGTGGCAGGTGGTAAAACTGAAACGAGGCACTTCGAAAAGACTAACAAGAATTCCAACCGCGACAGATAAATGAGTAGCTGGCTCCCTGCATGCCGATTCCTTCATTGTTTGCCTGGTCAACATTGGGAAGAACTTGGGAGAGAGTCGAACGAAAATAGATTGAGGATACCGCTGGCCAGCTTGGACAAGATCTCTTGGGAGAAAGAATGCAACTGCCGACGAACGCAGAGATGGAGAATCAAATGGACACAATGTTATGTAATGTAAATGCAAGATTGAAAAGAAAACTAGAATGTAATGACAATGAGCTTGATTGATTAATTGATTTATTATTTCGTTTTACCGAATGCGACAACCGCTATTGTCAATCCCACAAGTGTAGTGCACGTTTTATAAAAAGAGACGGCGACGTTTTTTCCCGCGCTGCAACGTGAGATCCAGCGCCGACCACCACGTCGACTTGCGGGGAGGGGTGTCCCTCAAGGCATCGCGCCATAGCCGAGAAAAATTCTTATCGTCCGACCGGACTTCCCACTTGTGCGATAGTACGGCGCATGTAAGGGTAAATGCGGTGTTAGGGGATGAGAAAGGATGGGGAACGAAAGATCGCGCGAGATTCGTAACTCGTTCATTAAGGTACTGACCCTGCAATCGTCTGGTGTTGATCGGAGAAATCGCGAAAAACTACTCATCAGAGTGCCGATCGCTAGAATTCTTCTCCAGGCAGCGGTTAGCAAGTGTCGAAAATGTGCCACCGTCTGGAATCGAACCTTAGGACTTCCCGGTAAGACACACTGTAGTGGCATGAGCTTGGAGACGGGAAGCGAAACATAAGATTATGAAGTCTGCTTGATAAGGAACGTGCAGGCAGTTCATTCCCTTATTTAGAATATAGATTTGCCATTCTAGTTTACATGACAATTTAATTATAATGAAATATCTCAGAATCGAACTTTCTTTGAACAAAACTTCATAATCTCAATTCATTATAACACTTTATGGCAATATCCCAAGAAGTAGATCATGTATCAATGCCTCGAGGAGACGTCTTACAATTATCATATCACATCTCGCGGTGCACATATTTTTTTTCTGAAAATAAAACCTTATTACTCACCCTATCTTTTGACGAAGATTTTTAGCATGGTAGATCACAATTTAGATTCTGGAAACTTCTCAGGACAAATCACTGCTCCGGAACAGGACTGCGCAAATTGTTTCCATGTGTATGGGGTCATAAACTCTCCTCGACAGTTTTGTGTGATGAAACTTTGGAATCTATGCTGAATGGAGTTCAGATTTTTGCAAGGATCATTTTTTATATTTTTTATTGACTAATGTGTCGGGTTCGATTCCAGAACGGGGCAAAAATGAAGCTGCAGCTTTTTTATTACAAATAGTCTCTGATTCTATAGCTGTGCGACGAAAGAAAGCTCAGGCAGGCGAAATCGGCTAGGTAAGGTGATGGGAATATGTCATGCTCGTCACACGTCTCCATGGCAAAAGTCGGATTAATCTAACCATAAAATGCCAAATACACACATATATGCACTAATGGGTGAAGACTGACGCATTCAGCAATATTAGCCGTGTAGATGCAACAAAAGGTGTTAATGGCAATGGATGCGGTAAGAGAGAGCAAAAGGCAAATGGTGGACGAGAACAGCAAATACCCACGAGGCACCAAACGCACGCGTGGCCTAAAACAACAGGGACATGTCTGGACCCTTTAATTAAACTATTTAATTTACTTGTTACTAGTAAATAAATAAAAGTTTTGAAAAGAATTAAGTTACACTTATCAATTAAACTACTTTTACAATTGTTTTTAACCACACAGAAATCATAATTTGTTGCACACAACAGCGCTTGCAAAAGGCGTGCGGATAGGAGAACCACGCCCCGCTGTACCCTGTCCCCACGCCTAAGGCGAGGACTGTTGTGGGCAGAAAATTATTCGTGTGCTCATAATCAGAACTCTGCGGCCCGGCCTCGAGACACAAACTTTGGCGCAGCTGTCTAGTTGAAGAAGTTCAAGCTTCTAGCGCGGTTTTCAAATTGGCAAATAAAATGCTAACCGAAAGAGGTATACAGTCCTGTTGTTCGTAACACAACATTTAAGATTCGGAACAAATGGCTGAAGCGAACGTAGCGGTCCGATATTATTTTCTTTTGTGGTTGAACCGAGGATATTTGTGATGCTTCATACAAAGGAAGTCTCGAACGTAGTATTCCATTTATGGAGTCGCAAAATCAGATCTCAGAAAAAACAGTGCGGGAAAGTTCAGGAACAAAAGAAGGATTTAAGAAAGAAACGGTATAATTAATTTAAATGGTGTAATTAAGTTTAATGGTATAATTAATTATTGCATGGTGTAATACATAAAAAGGGTGCCGACAAATGAAACAATACATTTCAAGATGAGTGGAGAAAATTGAATGTACACGAAAAAGGTCAAATTTCCAAATGCATCTCCTTTAGAGAAGTGATTTTAAAATGTGTGTAACGCAATCAATTGAAAAAAATTATTTCGGAGGTGAGATACTCAGTTTTTTATAACTGTGACATAACACTATTGTGAGGTCTATAGGATTAAAAAGCTGCAAGATCCTGCATTTCACTGAAGATTCCTAACATACGACAGGGTGCTAATAATGAGAGTTTGTAAGGCTGCGAATTTAGAGGTTTTCGCGAGGAAAGGAATAAACAGAGTACATACTATCCTGCTTTTGGGTAGCTTAATTGTGTTATAGGTATAAATGTGACAAATACGAGCGCTGAAGTAATAAATGTTTCCTACGTATGTAAATTATTACATTTCACGCGAGCGTTGTACAACAGACTATAAATAATGAGAACTGAGAATTTACAGAAACTGCGAGAAGACAGATGGGACAGACATGGCTCAGAATGAAGGGGAAGAGGGAGAGAGAAATGAAAGGAAGAAAGAGGGAAAGAGATGAACAAAGAGTGAGGAAGAGTTGGAATAAAAAGAGAGAAAGAGATGAACAGGGAGAGAAGAAGCGATGAACAGAGAGAGAAGAAGGGGTGGACAGAGAGAGAAGGGGATGAACAGAAAGAGAAGAGAGATGGACAGAGAGAGCAAGAGATGGACAGTGAGAGCAAGAGATGAACAGAGAGAGCATGAGATGAACAGAGAGAGAGCAAGAATTGAACAGAGAGAGGGCAAGAGATGAACAGAGAGAGAGCAAGAGATGAACAGAAGAGAGAGCAAAAGATGAACAGAGAGAGAGCAAGAGATGAACAGAGAGAGAGAGAGCAAGAGATGAACACAGAGAGAAGAGATAAACAGAGAGAGAAGAACACAGAGAGAAGAGATAAGCAGAGAGAGAAGAGATAAACAGAGAGAGGAGATGATCAGAGGAAGAAAGAGATGAACAGTGGAGAGGGAGAGGAAGAGAGAGGGAGGGTGGGTCGTGGCTGGCGCAGAGGAGGAAAGAAGCGCGCTTCGCTCGGCGTGGCGTCGGAGGGCCGTGAGAGGCCGCGAGGGGCGGGCCAGAGCACCGCGGCGCCGCGCCGCACCACGCGGGGGGGCCCGTCCGGGCCGTCACGGCAAAACCTCGGAGAGCCCTTTGTCCTCCAAATAGGATCAAGCGAGGTATCGGCGGCGCCACTTGATGCGGAGGGGGCTGCCGGCGGCACCGCCCCTCGGCCGCTCCGCCCGCTCGCCTGCTCGATGGCCGACACGTGCGGCTGGCCGGCCGGCCGGTCGCTCCGCTCGCTCGTTCACGCGCGCGCGCTTTGACCTGCATTATTGTGCGAGCGGCCGGCTGGCCGGCCGGCGAGTGGCGGGTGACGCGACGGAGGGCCGCCTGCTTTTTTTGTTCGCGAGGGCGTCGGGCGAGACGTGCGCCCCGCCGAATTCCTCTCTCTGGAGCTCCAGCCCCTGTTGGGAACAGGTGGCCCCTGCGGAATCCGCCGTTTGCACCCTTGGGCGGACAACTCAATGCGCGTTCATTAATCGAGTTCTGGACTGGAATCGCGATAGGGATTCGCGTATTTACAGGCTCTTCGATGTAGATAGCTGATAAAATGTTTCGGAGAAAATCTGTAATATCATTGTCGGCGTTCAGTGTGTAGCTATTTTCAAGTTAAATGTTTAACCAATTCGACGTGGTGGATACATTACCTAACCAATAGTTCAGGACCATTTTTTACTTTCTCGCTTTACGAATACTTCGTAAGAAGAGAAAGTTACGTATTCGTGCGCCGGAAAACGGCAAATTTTCGCCAGAAAATATCTTGTAGCTGTGGTCTGGTTATTCCTGATTAGGCGAGTTTAAGATTTTTAAACCTTACATCATTATTTATTCTATCAAACTTACAGATATCTTCAATATAAAATAATTGATGGATTAATACAAACTATTAAAAAAAATCATTTACTTTTTATCGAAATGCGTCTCTAAAAAAAGGCATTAAGGCAAAGGGTGTTATTAATACAAAGAATACACTATAATAGATAAATTCACCTATGTATTTGCAAATATGTTAACTCAGTAGCAGCGTCTTTCGGCGGCGCCGCATTCATTAAATATATTCGAATTAGTGAGAATGAAGTTAAAAAATTTTATTATATTTAATGAGAAGTCTGATAAGGTTCGAGAATGACATCCAAAAGGTGGACGGAATGAATTCCAAGTAACCAATACAGAAGACATAAATGGGCAGTTGGCAGTGCCTGATCGTGTGGGCAACATTTAACGAAAGTAAATCTAACTACAATAAGCCCATGGTTTCCAAGCTTAAGGCTTTCATTTTTACACGCAAACATTGATATGTAAATGCCAGAGATGCTGCCTAGAGTATTTAATTCTGATCATACGAATTTACTTACTTTTATCATTTAATTTACGATCATTTAATTATTAATCATGGAAAGTTACCAAATCGTAAAAATGAAATCGTAAGCAGATAATCTGAGAAAGTTATTGCTGTGTTTCTTCATCATTTGTGACAATATCTATATTGGCGTTCAACGTTGAAGTTGCGCCGTTTTAAGACATTTATATACAAAATCTGCCCACTCATGTAGGACAATGCTTATACTTTCGTTCAGATCGTTTTCCTTAAGAGGCTTCTACAATTCCAAGCAAGCCCGTTTTTTCGTTCTTTTATCGAGAAATATCACACCTCCCACCTTCCAGAAAAAATGGAATACAACAAATGACATTCGTTAACGCATCCCATAACTCGTCCCGCAGAAGACAGCAAACTTGTTAATGAATCTCCAAGAATGAAACAAGTTTTAAGCAAAGAAACAATTGCCTAAAAAAGAAATCTGTATAAATCAGAAGAAAATGACGTGATTAATAATCTTGAAGCGGTGTGCCTTGTGTGTTTATATTGCCTCGGCGAATCCGTTGGTTCCTCAAGTTCTATTCAATTCGACGCGAACACGCGCCACGTCTTCATAAATGGAGAAAACATCCTTCCCTCGAACACCCGTTCACCCAAGCGAGAAAAGATAAGTTGATGACTCGTATTCGCGCTCGTGATTATACTTCAATTTTTTCATAGTCAGCTGTTTCTGTGTCGTCCAATCGTATGGTTGAATGCCACCATAGTGACGTCACTGTAGTGACGTGAAGGTCCCGATTGGAGGGCACCGCAACAGCTGATGACCTGCCAGAGGCAGCTTTGAATAAATCGCTGTGTACCTGCCAGATGCATGAACAGTAATCCCTCGACATCTGCGAATTCGCTATTCGCGAATTCCGAACATTCGCGATTAGAGAAATGCTACCGGTTTTAACATTCTCGAGTGCGTCTTTGGTCGTACGTTTTTGAAAGAGGGCACATTTTATTTCCTTAATCAGCGTTGTCTGTGAAACGAACTCGGCAGACACGGAACTTAAAGTATCACGTTCTGCAAAAATATCAAAGTTGGAGTGACAATTCACGTTAATAGAATAATACAATTGCAAAATAATTCAATTCAGTTGAGTGAAATTGGAGGCCAGGGTTTTCGCCACATGATATGCATACGCCATTCAGGATCTGTGCAACTCTCATTATAATGACCTCACTGGAGAGCAGCTTCGGGAAACCATCAGCGAAGAAAACTTTGAACGTAAGTAACATAAGCGAAACTGCGTCCTGGACCAATTTCAATGTTATTGGCGTTCTAAACGTCAAGAAGCTTTGGTGGAAAGGGCATTCGAATGTGATCCGAACATGGAAATAACTTGTAAGTTTAAGAGATAAATAGAAGCAACAACTTTTCCATGTTTCGATATTAGAACGAGGACGATGATGTACCAAAAAAGTAATCTAATCCTGTATTCAATCACTTTCAACTTTGAAATTATGTTTCAAATATTGTTTTATTTCTTCTGTTTGGGATGTTAATTGTGAATTGTTTTAGTAGCATTTACTTAGTTCTGCAATTGTTTGAATTTTTTTTCCTTTTTAAACAGCTTTTCGATATCCAGAAACCTGACCCACCTTTCTTCATTAAAATATAGACTCAACATACGCGGATTTGACATTCGCGAGGGAACCTAATGACATGCGCGAGGGAACATTCTGGGAACCTAACTCTCGCGAATGTTGAGGGATTACTGTACTGCACAGAAGCACCGTCCGTTTCATAAGCGGAGGAGAAAAACGGGCGGAAGGAAACCCTCAATGGAGAGCGGCGAGGGCCCGACCTCGATACAGCGAGGCCACGTGACCGCGGTCGTGCGGCGATGTGTTTCCGGCCCCGCGGGCGCACGCGTGCGCTGGCCGTGACTCAATTGTTCGCCATTCAGCTGCTCACCTTTAACGATCGGCGATAAAGCACGGACACGTGAAAGTTCAAGTACGCGTATGCGGGGGTAGAAATCGCCAAGGTTGAGTATATCGGGCATGGCATCTTCATGACGAATCGGCAAAATGCTTCGACGGCATTCTCTACAAAGTATGCGATCTTAAATCTGCCCCATTTCCCTGCAAACAAATGCAAACTGAAGCTAGTTTTTTTTTCGACAAAAATTCACAAAATACTTCGACAGCATTCTCTAGAAAATCTTTTATCTTGAAACTGTAGAATTATTTGGCAAACAAATGCGAGTTGAAGCTTGTTTTTTGGCACCCCGATAAGCAAACATTTTCACTACAAAAGCATTTCAAAAACACCAACAGAGGAAAAAGAGAATTTATTGCTGTGTCACTCCTTTCCAAACTAGTGTGCGGAATATTTCCCTTTTCCCCGTGGCGTCAAATCTTTACCGCACTTCACAAAAACCTGAGGTGCTTTGGTAACATCAGTCACATAAAACGGATGAACGCTATTTACTGGGGCTGAGGCACGACTTCATATCAACCAGACAGGCCACGAAAGCAGTCAACGCTAAATGTATACGCACACAGCTCACTCCGCTCAAAGCGTCTTTGTCCCGAAACGCTCGCTTGAACGTCGACTGCGAGGAGCGCGGCTTCAATGTCCGTCTGTCTCCCTCCTGTCGTCAGCGAAGAAAGAGCAATGAGAAATGGAAGTCATTTGGTGAAGCATTTCACGTGCGCA
>JAHLJT010009436.1:12902328-12996603 GCA_031308135.1 Acheta domesticus
GGGGTGGCGGTGGCGGTGGTGGCGTTGGCGGTGGCGTTGGCGTGGCGGTGGTGGTGGTGGCGTTGGCGGGTGGTGGTGGTGGTGGCGTTGGCGTTGGTGGTGGCGTTGGCGGTGGCGGTGGCGGCGGTGGCGGTGGCGGTGGTGGTGGTGGTGGTCGGTGGTGGTGGTGGCGGCGGTGGCGGTGGCGGTGGCGGTGGCGGTGGCGGCGGCGGCGGCGGCGGCGGCGGCGGTGGCGGCGGCGGTGGCGGTGGCCGTTGGCGGTGGCGGTGGCGATGGAGGTGGCGGTGGCGATGGCGATGGCGGAGGCGGTGGCGGTGGTGGTGGTGGTGGTTGGCGGTGGAGGTGGCGGTGGCGGTGGCGGTGGAGGTGGTGGTGGCGGTGGCAGGGCGGTGGCGGGGGCAGTGGCAGGGCGGTGGCGGGGGCAGTGGCGGGGCGGTGGCGGGGCGGTGGCGGGGCAGTGGCGGGGCGGTGGCGGTGGCAGTGGCGGCGGCGGCGGTGGCTGTGGCTGTGGCGGCGGCGGCGGCGGCGGCGGCGGCGCGGCGGCGGCGGCGGCGGCGGCGGCGGCGTGCGGCGGCGGCGGCGGCGGCGGCGCGGCGGCGGTGGCGTGGGGTGGCGGTGGCGGTGGCGGGTGGGCGGGGTGGCGGTGGCGGTGGCGGTGGCGGTGGCGGTGGCGGTGGGAGAGCCCGGTGGCGGTGGCGGTGCGGGCAGCGAGCGGCGGTGCGCCTTGCGTGCAGTGTTCTTCCGGAGCGCCGCCACTCGTTTATTCTGCTCGTTACGCAAACGTCGCTGCTCTTACGCCACCGAGGGCTTCGCTTCCTGCGGCGCGCATGACGGCTTTTTCCTCGGAGTTGCCTCCTTTTTCGCGAAGAAGGAACTATTCTATTCTTTATTACGACGCCCAGTGCCTACGGTCTTGTGGCCGTACCTGAGAATGTAGATGGCGTGGTTATGTGGAATGTGCGAATGACCACGATATACTAGGAATGATGATTGATGAACAGTGGAATGTTAGAACGGGGACGCGAGAATCCCGAGAAATCCTGCCGCAACCCGTTACGATCCACACAAATTAAGTGAATCGACCGAGGTTTGAACAGCCGTAGTCACCGCAGCGGTAGTCACCGACAGTCTCAGCTGTAGACACAGCATTCTTTAACATTAGTTTCGGGAAAATTTAACACACATTTGAATGCTCTGAAACCAGTACTGTAAAGTACTCCAGTGCTCTTGGAATCTCAGTCATGTGTACAAAAACATATTACAGTGCTGTAAAGGTAACATACGCGATGTTATCGTTTGCAGATTGTTCTGGCCACAGGCCAGATTGTTCAAAGAAATGCAAGTATCATTCTAATAAAATAGGTTGTAAGTCATTTATAAGTAGATCTCTAAGGGCCGTATACTTATCTACTTTTCGAATATTGCAGACAATTTTTTATCACTCACCCATACGAAACACACTTTTTTGAAAAAAGTATACAAAACACTCGCGCTTAAGTCATGAGTTTCAGCTACAAAAGATAACCCCATTGATAAAATATGAAACACACTTGGTGAAAAGTACGAAACCTAAAACCGCACGTTTGAAATAGGATGTACCGAAAGGTGGGTGATATGCAGCTTTGATGGAGACCCAATACAATTCAGCAACGCCGACAGCCCACGAAAATGCAGCTTTTTCTTCTGATGGATTTCGACTGCAAATTTCAACTAAGGCCGGCAGCAATCCAATCTAGCAATTCAGCCCGAGGAAGACCACGATAAGATGGTCGAAACGTCGGCCACACAGCCTTCACCCTGACAGCCAAGATCATCAAAAAAATTCAAATTTCAAATAAGCCGGCAGCAATCCAATCTAGCAATTCAGCCCTGAGGAAGTCACGATAAGATGGCCGAAACGTGGGCCACACAGCCTTCACCCGGACAGCCAAGATCATCGAAAAAACCACGATGGCCTCTCCAAAAAATGGGCTGGACCCGGCCCTGGCCTACGCGCGCAAGCGAAGCGCGGCGCGCGCGACGCGGTTTTCCTCCCCGGCGGAGGGCCGCGGGCGTGCGCGCGGCGGCGCTTTCTTCGCGACGCTTAATGCACCGCCTCCGGAACAACAACGGGGCGGCCTCCGCCCCGCGACGCACTCAGGGCGACGAGGTCCCCGCCCGCCCGCCCCCCGCGCGCCCTCGCCTTCCCCTCCGGAGCGGCGCGGCCCGCAGCGGCCAATACGCAGATTGCGCCGCCGAATCCCCCGCGATCGCGGCGTTTACCTTCGGGCGCCGCCAGGGGCGCAGCACGCCGCCCCCCGCCCCGCCGCCGCACGACAAGCCTTCGCGACACGCGGTTGGCGGCGGGAGATGGCGAGCAGGAAGACCACGTACGAAACGACGGGGTGACGAAAGTCGCACGGACGGGGAGACGAAATGATAGCAAGTCGCACGGATTGGGTGACGAAGGATAGCAAGTCTTAAAGACGGGGAGACGAAAGGATAGCAAGTCGCACGGATGGGTGACGAAAGGATAGCAAGTCTTAAAGACGGGGAGACGAAAGGATAGCAAGTCGCACGATTGGGCGACGAAGGATAGCAAGTCCCACGGACGGGAGACGAAATGATAGCAAGTCGTATGGACGGCGGGTAACGAAAGGATCGCAAGTCGCACGGATTGGGTGACGAAAGGATAGCAAGTCTTAAGGGACGGGGAGACGAAAGGATAGCAAGTCGTAAGGACGGGGAGACGAAAGGATAGCAAGTCTTAAGGACGGGGGACGAAAGGATAGCAAGTCTTAAGGACGGGAGACGAAAGGATAGCAAGTCTTAAGGACGGGAGACGAAGGATAGCAAGTCTTAAGGGACGGGGAGACGAAAGGATAGCAAGTCTTAAGGACGGGAGACGAAAGGATAGCAAGTCTTAAAGGTACGGGGAGACGAAAGGATAGCAAGTCTAAGGACGGGGAGACGAAAGGATAGCAAGTCATTAAGGACGGGAGACGAAAGGATAGCAAGTCATAAGGACGGGAGGACGAAAGGATAGCAAGTCTTAAGGACGGGGAGACGAAAGGATAGCAAGTTTAAGGACGGGGAGACGAAAGGATTAGCAAGGTCTAAGGACGGGGAGACGAAAGGATTAAGCAAGTCTTAAGGGACGGGGAGACGAAAGGATAGCAAGTCTTAAGGACGGGGAGACGAAAGGATAGCAAGTCTTAAGGACGGGGAGACGAAAGGATAGCAAGTCTTAAGGACGGGGAGACGAAAGGATAGCAAGTCTTAAGGACGGGGAGACGAAAGGATAGCAAGTCTTAAGGACGGGGAGACGAAAGGATAGCAAGTCTTAAGGACGGGGAGACGAAAGGATAGCAAGTCTTAAGACGGGGAGACGAAAGGATAGCAAGTATTAAGACGGGGAGACGAAAGGATAGCAAGTCTTAAGGACGGGGAGACGAAAGGATAGCAAGTCTTAAGGACGGGGTGACGAAAGGATAGCATGTCGCAACGACGGGTTGGCGAAGAGTAGGATGACCGTGAGGCCGTGATGACATGACGAAAGACATCTGTCAAACAGGAAAGGATGTGGCCTAAGGACGAAATGATGCCGTATGAGTGGAATGAAGGGATTCTAGAAAAAATTACAAGCGAAGGCGCGAATGAGGAAAGCGAATTTGTTCTTACTGTTTTTAAGTTTATCCATCGCGTCACTTTATATACTCTAGGAATATGAGATTAGCAGAAAAATCGAGGGACAGTTGCGATAAGCAAGGTGTCGATATTTTTAAGAAGACATTTCTACAGTGCAAAATTTTCCGCCCAGGAGCAGACGCCCTATTTGCAAAATAGTCCCCTTTGAGACTTGCTAAAACACCTGGTGAGCCTCTAGAGAATAACAAAGCCAAGTTCAGTGATCGAACCATAATAAGGAGAGCAAACTGTACGAGCCTCAAGAACGTAGCAATTCCACAGTAGTATTTGTAGAAGCAGGAGTAGGCAGAGGACTACGAAGCGCCCAATTTGGCCATCTGAGCCCAAGCGATCGTTTTAGATCTCTCTGGATTTCAGAGCTTCCGAGGCCTTTAATGCCTCTGTCATCATCCAGAAGGAAATGGCAAGATGGAAATGGTACGTTGCAATAATACAACAAACAACACTGCGATTGACTTATTGGAGAAAATAACTACCTGTATGCAGAAGAATACCACAAAATTTATTCGTCTAACACCACGAGAAAAAAAAATGTGAGGATTTCTTAATGTGTTTTGTGAGAAGCAAATGTTCTGTCCGGTCCCATTCCTAGCCATAGTACACGGACATCCTTCATCTACAAAGTGCAAGTAAACTAAAATTCTTTATCTGAAAAGGCCCATTCGATTTTAAAAACGAGTATCATTTGCACTAAAAACGAGTCGAGGGTTCAAAGGAAACTTTTTTTCTGTATCTATCGCACACTTAAGAACATTTTCATTTTATTACGTTCAATTACCGAACTACACCGAAATATCTTACAAGCATCCCCTGCCACGAGAAAAAAACATGTCATCCCGCGGTGAGGAGGACGTTCGGGCGAATCCACGTTAGCCACGTCATTAAGGGCCGCGCCCCAGCATCGCCACTGGCCCGGAAAATTCCCAGCTCGATAAGTACGAGGCTAACTTTATCCGTAAAGTTAACATCTAACGTGTTTCTGTACAGTAATAACTCCTTCATATTCCGAAGATGTTTTAACTTTAAACGAGCCTTCTAACGACACGTCGTAAAAGTCCGCCACTCTCCACAAACACCACGCCGGCCCCGGAGGTGCCCGGGCGGTCAGCGGCGAATGGGGGGTTTATTAACGTGTCCACCCCCGCCCGCCGGAGTATTGCGAGAAAACTGGCCAGAAGGCAGCGGCCGCTGACATCACATCAAAAGGTACGGACGCTTCGATCCGCCGGGAAGTACAAGCAAGCACCCACGTAAGTTACTTCGTAACAATGCAATAAACGTCGCCGCTCTCTCAAACGCTCGCGGCGCTGAGGCGCAGTAATGACGCCAGGGCTGGCACGCCAAGCCCCGCCCCGCACCGCCCGCCCCGCGCCGCCCCGCCCCGGCCCCGCCCCGCGCCGCCCCGCCCCGACAGGCCCCTGCGCGCAAATTCGAAAGAATGGCCTGTCCCGTTCCGGGCGGTACCAAGCGCCACGCGCCTCTCGCCAGACACGAACGTCTCTGGCGGCCCGCGGCTCGCTCCGAAGAAAGCGCGCGGCCGGAGACCGCCCGCTAATTGGCAGCCGCCTAACGAGACATGGCCACTTCCCCTGAGTAATTGCCCAAGTCGCACTAAGTAATTGCTCAAAATTTTTGCTTAATGTCCAGTAATATCGACCCTTACATTAGGTCCTCAATGGTATCACAAAGACTAGAAAAAGTAACGTTAGGAAACTATGGACTGAGGATGAACTAAGAATGTTAAACACCATATCGAAATACGTACGCCAAAGGATTTATGGTTAATTCACCACTTATCCGTCAGCCACATGAACGAGCAGAATACATTTTTATTGATACAGTAAAACTAATTCTACCAAAGATATTTTTAACACAAAACCCGCTGTTTACTTAGAAATAAAATAAACGAAATTATATTAGAAAAAATAATATAATTTCAAGACTTTACTTATTTTACGTCAGAAACGGTTAAAACGTGTGTGATATGCGACGCAGAAAGTGTATTCTGTGCACGTTTTTCTTAATTCTGGGATCCCGACCCTAAGTTTACGAGGAATTAAGTTTATCGCATTTAAAAAATTAAATGCGATAAATTTCGTAAATTAAAAATTACCAAATTACAGTGACGTTGAAATATTGTATTTCTGCACTGTGAAGAAATTTAATTTGAATATTTCGATGGTCATAGGAAAAAAAACTTGATAAGTCGAAATTTTTGGAAAAATCAGGCAAATTATATTAAGGAAGATAATCATAATTAGCGAAGAGAATAGAAAAGAATCATAATTATGAAGAGAATCATAATACAGAAGAGAATTATAATTATGGAGAGAATCATAATTACAGAAGAGAATCATAATTACAGAAGAGAATCATAATTATACAAGAGAATCATAATTACAGAAGAGAATCATAATTATGGAAGAGAATCATAATTATGGAAGACAATCATAATTATGGAAGACAATCATAATTATGGAAGAGAATCATAATTATGGAAGAGACTCATAATTATACAAGAGAATCATAATTATACAAGAGAATCATAATTATGGAAGAGAATTGTAATTTATGGAGAGAATATAATTTATGGAAGAGTATCTTAATTTCGATTATCAAGATTTTCCCCGTGACCATCGAATTAATGTGCTAAATATTTTTTTAAACAACTAAAATCACTAAATCAAATAAATGTCAATCTACAAATCGAGTGAAAAAAGGTGCTCCCCTTACGAGACGTCGCTTCCTGGACCGCCCTGGCAGGAATCGAGGGCTGCGTGCGCGCGCACGCAGAGCCCCCCCGCGGCGGCGCCGGGTTTACACATCCAATCACAGGATGATCGCGCGCCCACGCTCGGCGCGTGCCGCCGGCTGCCCGCGAGGCGTTTAGTGGCTGCCCGCCGGCGCGGCGTACGCACAAGCAGGGGCCTCGCAGCTCCACATCGACACCGGAGACAAAGCTTGACGGTGACACTATAGGAGGCGCTCGTGTCGCCGGGTACAGCTGTAGGTGGGCTAATCAACTCCGCACATAAAAAAAATTGGCTGATTTCTGAGAAATACGAAAAGCATCTTCTAAAAGTTTCAATATTCATAGTATTACATATAACAAACCGTTGAAGAAAGCGCGAAACATCGATGCTACTTTCGCAACATGACGCGCCGCTTGCGACTCGCGAAAATACGCAGCAGCAGCCACGCACGTTTGAAGTATCGTTGGTAGCAGTTTATATTTTAGTTTATATGATATATATTTATATAACAGTTTATATTGTATTATAGTTTATATTACAGTTTAGTCCTCTACGAAGATGATACAGAAGAGCGCGCCACTGTATGGGAGTTAAAGCGACCATGGTCAGAACAGCTTACACGCCCGCCATGGGCGAACTGCCCGTGTCCTTCGCCAGCTTCTGATTCGGGAGTACTGCTTCTCATCCAAAGCGTTAAAATTGTTTTCGTTTTGTACAACCCACCCCTTTAAAGTTGCATTTTACGAACGGTTTACTGCCCGCAAAATCGAACGTTTTCGCGTAGGTCGTTAAAAATGTTGATAGGCAAAAGGTTGTGAGGGCGCTAGTACCAGCTTTACCGAAAACAAACGGAGAATGAAAGAAAAAGTAATTAATAGTTTTCCAACTTCAAGTAGGTTTGAAGTTTGTGACGAAAGCTAATTTATTTCAAAAAGTTTATTTTTGAAACATGAAAATTAAATACAATCTTTATTAGACTTTATTCTATCGAATTCGTTTTGCGTTTTCTTTGATTGTACTGCACCTCGACAGTAAGATTATCCAACATTAAAGCTCAATGTTGGATAATCTTAAATACCAAATAAAACTTGGCAGTGTCGTATATTACACTGAAAACTCGAGTAAATACATTAGCAACACGGACATCAACTCTGATACTTACCACATGTGATTATAATTACACAAAAATCGTCGATATATGAACATTTTCATTAATCTGTAACTTCAGATAGGAGAGGAGAGCGTACAAAAATGTGTGCGTGTCGCCTGAACAAGAAATTATTTTCGGGTTGGTTAATTTCCGCCCGAAGTAGAGCGGAGCGACAGGCAAAAACCACTCTCCGAAAACATTTACTTTTCAGCCGAAAACTAACTACCACCTGAAATTTCCTAAGAAATGTACAGAAAGCCAAGTATGAAAATTCTTGAATTTATGTATCTAATGTAAAGAAAGCGATAAATTATTTAAAATTTCCGCATGGTAGCTGGTGTTCTTTGTTTCTGAGGAATGACAAAATATTTCGTAATGTGTGTTATAGCTTCGTTTCCACGTTCAATATAACGAGTCGAATAATAATTTCTCCCCAATACTCAGAAAAAGGGAATGTATAAGCAGTTGTTAATGTCACAAAAACAAAACCAAGTAACGTTTAATTGAACAGGTATCGATGCTAATCACGCCCAAATTAAGTTCTTTCCGTTCTTTTTCTTTCTACGCGCGAAACTGACGACGGTGTCTCCACTACATATAGCAAATTGGGCAGTGCTTATGACACAATTTTTTCCACATACGCTTCATCAGAACTTAGCAGCAAATCATGATAACATCGAAATATCTTGTTCCCACGTACTAGTACAAACGAAACGCTCCATTACGTACGCTTTAAGTCACGGGAATAATGCAAATACTGAAGGAGGCGTGTGTTAGCATTGTGCCAGCGATCCCTTCCACGGGCAATGTGCTTTGCATCGGTGGCCTAGAATCGCAGTGCCCAAAGCGCCTCTGGGCCGGGCGAAGCGGCGGCCGCCGGCGGGTCAGCGCGCATGCGCAGTGCGCCTCACGTGGACGTTTAGCGCGCGCTGCAGCCCCTGCGCCGTCTACCTGGGACCTTCGCCGCCACCTCGCTGATGCCATTTTCAGACAAGTATTGCTTCCACAGTCAGTCCTTACCTGCAACAAAAGAAAAGGCAACATGATGTCAATTCTCCGCTGGTTGATCAATTTCTTTCAAAAAGTGTATTTTAAATATATTAAATTATATTCAATTTGGTCTTCATTATTTAGTAAATTGTATAATAACTTACTTTAGTACTTTGTACTAAACTTGAACATACTTTAGTAAATTGTAAAATAATTCACTTCAATTTGTGAATTATTATACAAATTACAAAAGTTTGTTGTAAATAATGTGGACCAAATTGAATATAATTTAATGTATATAAAATATGAACATGTATATGATAAATAAAAAAGTATATTTCTTTATACGTACAAGCAACATAAAGTTGAAAATATCAACAAGTTGTTAATTCACAAAATCAAGAAACGGAATTAGCATACTATATTTTTCAAAGTAGCTCCAATAACCGTTTTTCTTACACAATAGTCGCAATTACATTATTTCAAAACGTAGTACGTGCATGCGGACGTGTAAGATAACAGACAAGAAAACAAGAGGAGCAATATGTCAAAATTTGTATATGTAAATTAAAAAAGGATAGTTGATGATACTAGTGCAGAATGCAGTGGACTAAACAACAACTTATAGTAAAGTTCCCAAGATGATAAATGCCGCACTTGCCAGGAATACGTAGAAGCCATTGATCATATTGTCCCAGCTTGTGCAAACCTGGCAAAGACCGAATACTTGAAAAGACACGACAGGGTTTGTAGCTACCTCCACTGGCAGATCTGTTCCGCCCTCGAAGTTCCAAACACATGCCCCAAGTGGTAGGAATACTCAACAAAACCAGTGACGTCAGTTGGATTGTGTACGATATTGTACGACCAACAAATTCAATCTGATCGCACGATAGCGGCAAACAAACCGGATATAGTTATCCGGAAAAATCGTGTTTACTTGTCGATGTTGCTGTACCTTGCGATCAAAACGTCATTACCAAGGAGGCAGAGAAAAGTCTTAAATACAAGAGTTTGGAAATCGAGATCAGCCGAATGTGGGGCGTAAAAGCACAGGTCGTACCGATAGTTATCAGAGCTCTGTGATATGTTCAACAAAATTTGTGAAAGAATTTGTCTAAACTCCCCGGTAATTCAAAAGACTGGGAAGTGCAAGAAATTGCTTTATTTGGAACAGCCCACATTTTGCGCAAAGTATTGTAGAGGCACCGACAATCCCTAGATCTGCTCATTAGGTAGCTGGTTGCAACCTGGAGTAGATTTTATATTCATAACATCTTTAGTCGTGATATAGAGGAATAATAATAATAATAATAATAATAATAATAATAATAATAATGAACGTCAACACTAAGTACAAATTATATTTCGGGGCAATTAGCTTCAAGTTCTCCAGTATTAAATTGTCCCAGACGTGTTCCGGTTTCTAAATCTGAAGGCTTGCCCAATTTGCCCTAGTTTGGGAATTTTAAGCGCGCTAACATTAGGCGAGGGAGTCCATTTGCATTTCAACCAGCTCGAGGGGCGGCGAGGGGGCGTCAAGGCGCCGCGCCGCAGCGGGGAGCGTCGCCGCCGACCTCCATAACGCTCGATATTTCTGAGCGAAGACACAAACGACTTCCTTTGTGGCGAGGGGCGCCCGCGCGTGGAAGGGGCGAAATGAGCGGGGGAAGGGGAGGGGGAAGAACAGAGGCGCATCGAACGCCCGTGAGCCCTGGGTCTCACTGATCATGCATTTTGCACTGGGAGTGCTTTGGAGGCAGAAACGCCGTCGTGTACGTGCGGGAATGGAAACGGGAGGAACAGGAAACTAAAAAAGAGAAAAAAGATCTGGATTAACAAAGAAATGCAGCTGAAAACTGAACTACCAATGACGTAAACTACGGCTAAAAGTGATTGAAGACGATCAACGCCAAATTACATTTCAAAAAGTCCTAAGCACCCTATCTAGTCAAGTGTTTGTAATAGTCACTTCTTTACAGACCCTAACGATCTGTTAATCATATCTACCACTGTTTTATGGTCAGAGAATAAACATTAAAGAATGTAGCAAACGCGTTCTCAACTGGAGTAACAGTTTTAAATTCTCGGGACATTCAAGACGTTTCGTTTCTGTCAATCATCATTAGTAGCTGCGGGACTAATTGGATTCTGCGAGCCGCCCACGAATGTCGTGGCCCACAACCAGGTCGCCGCTGATGGAGTCTGTTGCAGGTGTAGAAAAAAAAACGTTTAACTGGACCACAGTCCACTATCTCTGAGAGTTGAGAACAGACAATTAATTGCTCATTTTCCCCATTTTAATAATCAGACGTTAATTATGTATTGTATTTCTTTGCATCTACAGGAAGTAGTACATACGAAATATAGACGCAAAACGTTAAACGACCTGCCAATACACGATTATGCTGCAGACGCGTAGGAATACGCAAGTACAACTCGAAGCTTATAATCCATGCCTTTCAAGCACTGGCAATTCACATGCACGGCAGCGATAGATAGCCGACGCATGAATCAATTCGATTAATGCCAAATGAATTAATCTATCACGCGCGTTGCCGGTTTGCCACACGAACATCGAAACGCGGACCCCCGCGCGTTGCCCCCTCCCCTTGTCGCTCCGTCCGGCGATTCCAGCACGCGCGGCTGCCCTTCCTTGTTTCGACTTGCGCGCTGCCGCACCGGAGGATTACGACGGGACGATTCAGGGGCCCTGTTCGTAAGACCGCTCGACATGTCAAGCATTCGTGATGTCCCGAACGGATATATCACGAAGGCTACGAGAAAACCGTATCAGCAATGTAACTGTACGCACTATGCACACAGAGGCACAAAGGGTATCGCGGAATAGAATAAGTTAGATTGGCCCACGACCAAACTGGAAGAGGATGATGCTATCTTATTCTACAAGCAAAATAACCCAGAAAAACAATTTTTTATAATTTTTTTATATTATTATAAGTGACATAATATCGACAAAGGTGTTTCCCACCATATTCTCACTTTTGACGCTGAATCTAGGCGGGATTTAGATTTTCTTAACACGTAACGTAACGAACTGTATTCTTTAGACAATTTTCTATGATGTACATTAATTTGTTTTGATATTTTTCTATATTATGCCACTATGGTAAGATATAAAATTATTAATAATTGTTTTTCTTGGTTATTTTGGGTTTAGAATAAGATATCATCTTCTAGTTTGGTCGTGGGCCAATTTTGCCTATCTTATTCCGCTATACCCTTTGTGGTTATGTTGCCCTTCGCGATGCATTTCGCGCGCTGAAACGCCACTCGCAGTCTCTCGAAGGAATATCACGAACGGTCGTGGCGAGGCGCTTAAGAACACGATTCTTTAATTTTCGTTGGTGATGACGTCAATCTCGAGCGTTCGAGAACGACTCGAAACCGTAAGAATAGGCCCCAGGAAGCAGACATGCGCGTTTTCGTTTTCTCTGTGTTAACTATTTTCTTCTCGAACATCCCGTTCGGTTGTGGATCCTGTCCAAATGACGTACCCTTCACTTAGAAAATGTTTTACGGGATTTTAGGATACTTCGTTAATTTTATTTCATTCTTTTCTTTCATTTTTCAGCGTTTACCAACACATAGTTGCGTATTAACTTGCCAAAACTGAATGAGCCACTATAAAAATGCATTCGTCACATTTTAAAGATGAACATTTATTTTCTTTACACAGTTTCTTTACACAATTTCACATTTGCGGACATGAGTAAAACTGATATAACATATATCAATAAAGGTACATTGTATTATAATATCTTTTGAAGATAACCACACTAAATCAAAACAGAAAATGCACCACCTAACAGTTCTCCAAACTGTTGCCATAACATTTTTGTTTGAATATGATTCCTACAGTATTTGTCACATCAGAAACAATCGTTAAATATTCAACATTAAGTGATATAAAAATGAGAGTGACATTTAAAAGAGGTATTACGAAACCAACAATAGGTTTAAATTTTATCGACTTCCTTTCACAAAAGTAGAAATTTACGATTATCACAAATACACTAGATTGCGGGAATTTCATATTCTGCTTAACATTTTTGATGCACTGTGCCAAGTGGGAAAATAAAATGCACACACTGTCGTAGCCGACAGTCTGGAAATATGAGGTAAAAATAATTCTTGATGCCTCTCTCAAACGCAAGGAAGACACACACTTTAAAAAATAAATTGATAGGACTATTAGACTGTGCAGAAAGTAACCATTTTTGTGCAAAACTAATACTGCACACAGAAAGAATAAACTCAAATTTTGAAAGTCGTCACTAAATTTTGAAAGTCACAGGCAAAATGTCAAGGAAGAATTTACAGATAAAGCCAATTATTCAAAAAAAAGGAGAGAGAGAGGAGGAGAGAGAGAGAGAGAGAGAGAGAGAGAGAGAGAGAGAGAGAGAGAGGAGAAATCTTATTTGGAAAGCCAACAAAAAGACACACAAAAATACTAGCTGAAGTCCGGAAATTACGTTTTCAAAACCATTCTAATGACACTAACAAGAAATTTCAAAACCCGACAAGTGTGTAAAATTACAATAAGAAGCGCGAAGCAGGCTCGCCCAAAGCAGCAGCGTCTGCGCCCCGCCCCGCCCCGCCCCGCCCCCCGCCTGTCGCGCGCCTGTTCGAGTGGCGGGGCGGGGCGGGGCGGGGAGGCTCGCTGGTGCAGCGAGCGCCTCCGCGCAATATATGCGACGTCGTAATTTAATGCGACGCGACCCCCGGGCGCCAGAAGTTGGCCCATAAAACGCGCGCGATCGCCCCGCGCCGGTGCCCGACCTCGCGCCTCGCCCGCGCCCGCGCAGGTGCTCGGAACGGGGGAAGCGCGCGGGCGAGCCCCGCTCGGCGGACGAGGCGGGCGGGCGGGTGAGAGGGATTACAGGACACGCGGGATGACAGGGCGAACAGGATGAGAGGAGACGAGAGGGGAGGGCGGATGGGATGAGAGAGCAGGTGGGATGAGAGAAGAGAGGGTAGGGGAGGGGAGGGCGGGTGTTTTGAGAGAAGAGGAGAGGGGAGGACGGGTGGGATGAGAGAGCAGGTGGGATGAGAGGGCGGGTAGGATGAGAGGGCGGATGGGATGAGAGGGCGGATGGGATGAGAGGGCGGGATGGGATGAGAGGGCGGATGGGATGAGAGGGCGGGTGGGATGAAAGGGCGGGTAGGATGAGAGGGCGGGTGGGATGAGAGGGCGGTGGGATGAGAGTGTAGGGTAGGGCAAGGCAGGGTAATGTGGGGCGGTCGGGGAAAGCTCGTTTGGAAAATTACAACTTACAAGTGCGATTACACAGGACATGGGACGTGCATTGAAGAAATAATCTTCCTTTCACAGAAATACGAGCTCGCGTACTATGTGACGAAGGGACAAAGAAGCAAAAAGGAAAGTCATGGAATAGGGTGGATGATCTTCAATGTTCGTAAGATAATTGAATTTAAAGATGTACACAAGACCTTTCAAATTACACACGTCATATTTACATGTCTATTCCAATATGCCAAATATCGATTGTGTGACTACGAGTTTAATATCAAGGGTTAGGTAATTAATCCTTTGATCGGTGGAAGTCCAGGAAATGGTTCAACACAAAGTTCAAACTTTGGAGAAAAGTTTAAATTTTCAAAGCACCAGTACTTTTAAAACATCATAATTAATTTTATTATTAATACTCGACTTGCTGGAAGTTACGCATTTTGTCAGAGCTAATACATTTTTCTAGAACACCCATTCTCAATTTCAGAAATGCGAACATCCTTCCTGTACGGATTCAATATCGTACGCAACAGAATTACCCCGAGTAAAGAATGGAGATAAATGAAAGAACAAAGAAAAACGAACAAAACAAACTACCGTACTTTAAAACGAACGGACACAAAAACGTTGTGCTGGCAAGTCTCATTTCAATTTCCATCAACAGAGGGTGACCTCCCCCACCCACCCGATCATGTTCCGCTCCATCCATGCATTCAGCGCTCCGGCATTAAAGAGGGCGCGGAAAGGTTACCGGGTCGCGCTCACACCCACCAGGAAGAAAACCGGGAGAAAATAGTCACATATTTCGCTTCGATCCAACTGAAACGAAGCGAAAGCCCTCGATACTCAGTGAAGCTGCACCGGCGGGGCGAGCACGTTCGCTCTCGAACGCATCCCTTGGAATAGGAAACGCGGCGGCGGGGAGGGGAGGGGCGGGGCGGGGCGGGGCGGTTGCGAAACAAACGGCCGGGGGAATCCGAACGGAAACGGAAAAATTCATTTCGCATTTTATTTGAGCACGCGCGCGCTCACTCGCACACATATACACACACGCTGCCAACGTGCCGGCGGCGGCTGCGCCGACGATTACAACGGCTGGCGACGCGACGCGCGGCTGATCAAACGCCGGGCGAATTGACCGTGAAGCGGGGAGGGGCGGGACGAGCCAAGGCGAGGCGAGGCGACGCCGCGGCTTGCGACAAAGAGGACGCGGGCGAGGGCGGGGTCCAAGGAACCTCGTGGAAGAGAGCGTTATGGCGGCGGCGACGGCGGCGCGACCGAAGAGCGTGTGCGGGGCGAGCGGCGAGACAGCGGGGCGAGGCGGGGGCGGGGCGGGGTCGGGGCAGGGAGGCGAGACGAGGCGGGGCAGGGTGACGGGGCGGGGCGGGGAGGGCCACTGGGCCGGAGGGGAAAGGCGCCTCTACTGAACGCGAGTCCTCCGAGAGGGCGGGGCTGCCTGCCGAGGGCGGCACTGGGGGCGCAGACACGGTCGGAAGATTAGAGCCGACGAGCTGGGTCGACTCGAGGAGTGATCGATAGGCCAGGCGAGGGCAGGCGGGCAGGAGGGGAGGGGGGCGTCCGACGGAGAGGGGAAGAAGACGAGAGCCAGCGGGAAGACGCATTGAAAAGCAAAGCCCTGGGAGAGCAATGTGATGTCAGAGGAAAGAAACAGGTACGGTAAATATAGAGCGGAAGAGTAGGTAAGCGACGAAGAGCACTCGCGAAGCTAGAAACTTCGCAGACACGACGACACTGCGGGGAAGAACCCCGCCACGGAAACGGGGGCAAAGAGGAATCGGGTAACTATGGAGGGTAGCGCGAACGCCCAGTACACAGAGGCAGTGTTTAAAAGCGGGAGACGGGGAAGCGGGAAGGTTCACCCTCTATGTGCCCCCTTCACAGTTCGCAGAGTCTACAAGCGAAGAACGCCCTTTACCCGCTCACCCAAACCGGGACCGTATCTCCGAGCCTGTGCGCCCGAGCGCCACGAGTCTTTGCCATGTAAATGCGACATTATGCAAATCAAATGTTTCTCAAATAACCCGCGCGCCGGGGAGAGCGAACGAGACGGAAAAATAGCTCGCGATGAGGAAGGAGCTGGTCAAAGGGCCCTCGCCTGCCAGGAAGGAGATGGCGCCACAGACGCCGATATGCAGATCCGGAAATCCTGAATCCGACGCACCTATCTCTCATTGAAATGACCACAACATGAATGCTTTTCAAACTCACCGACTCACAAATTTCGATTCGAAGCTGCATAATAATTATTTCTTATGAAGAATAAAGGGACAATGAAACAGTCCCAGGAACCCTTATTTTCACATTTAATTAATATCTTACATAATCGTTAAACAGCACAATGTCTGCAAACAAGAATAACGTTATAGAAGGGAACATTCTGTTTACAAAATTTCAAACGGTGCCATTCACAAAACAAATACACGAGTGAGCAGTATTATTAACGGAACAATTTACAAGACATTGTTACGTAAAACAAATTCCAAGGAAAATGTAATTACGTGGACAATAGGCCCCATCATTACATAAGGAAATTGGATTGCTGGAGCTTTAATAATGTGAGATGGGCGGTCTGCACGCGCCGGGCCGCAGCGGCGCTGACGATTTATGCTCACGGCAGAACGTACGGGCGAGTGACACAGCGCGTAATTGAAAAGAGCGGGAAATGGAGTCGAGGAGGCGCAGGTAATCGAGCGCGATCCGAGCGCTTCGGCGGTTGTTCGTGGAACTTTTCCCCATGGCCAAGATAGCGGACTATTGTTCATTGTGGCGAAAAAATGATGCTTCAAAGAGAATAGGAGATGCCGCTACTTGAACAGAACACTAACTAAATGGCGACTTGTTTATTGTCTTTCATTATTTCTACGGAATACACAAATACTTCTTTTCTGTACAATATTTGGAATTTTTAGAAAAACACTAAAAATCATTGCACTCTTACTCCCCCTCTTATAAAATATTATAAAATTGAGTGCAGAGTAAACAAGGAACAAATGATTTTATTTGTATTATTATTACTTGGGTGTCATTTTTATTAATCACCTCGACCAAATCCATTTTAAAGAATACTCACGTATTCCACTAGGAAGTCTTCATACATGTATATAACAAAAATCATAACTTTAATATATATAAAATTAACTGTATATTTTAATATATTTTTCATTATTGAAAATATCAACACCATTCACAGCCGGTTTGCAATTTATGGAATCGAAGGAATGAAAGAAATCCTGGCCAAAACGGAACTTTATCTAACCACGAACTAGATACATTTAATTTCGCCAAGGACCAACCATCTCAACCACATCGTCACATGCCAGCCACCTTCCTTTTCGCTGGCGTCCACGTCCCCACCCAAGCCTTCCCTCTCTCGCGCTTCCACCCGTCTGCCACTTTCCAACTCCTCGGCCCGCGCCAACTTCCTCGATCCTCTCTAACTCGAGCTACCCCGCCACTCCGCCCCGCCCCGCCCCTGCTCCCCGCGCAGGGCGAGTGGGTGCTGAGCGCGGTAGGCGTGCGTGCTAGGCGGCGGGGGCGGGGAGCGGCGGGGTGCAGCGCGCCCCGCGGCCGAAGAGGGTTTTATTGGATTCCTTCCGTCGGGGCTCCTCCGGGGGCCTCTCCCCGCCCCAGCCCCCGCCCTGGCCTTCGCCGCATTTCTTGCTATCGCGGACCGTATCGATTGCTGCCTACGCAGCCCGCCCCTGTCGGTTTTGTTTGTTCGGTGAAGAACGACGCCCGCCGCTAGGGAGCGCGGGAGGCGGCAGTCACGTCTGCTCCCCGCCGCCCGCCCTCAGCGCCCCGCGCCGCGCCGCGTCGCACAGTGTGTAATTTTGGCCAACTAGCTGGAAAAAATTCAATTTTCGACTGAATTGAAATAGCAAAATTGTTATATTTCTGTGTAGTAGTATGTCTGAACTATGTGGAAACGTTGTTAGTTTTCTCTTGAAGGTCACCAAGGACCCCATGGTGCATGTCCAAAGACGTCCATAGCCGCTCCGCCAGCGTTCAGCTCCGAATGGCCCTTTTTCAGTCCGTAAAGTTCTCTTGGTAGGAATACAGTACTCGTCTCATTCTGTGATTTGTGGGTTTACTATTAGTAATCTACATGCTTTTACGATTATTTTTATGTGGATAAAATTTAAATATTTATTTTTGATGTGCCTAAAAACGTTAATGGAAAAGGTGAGCGATTTATATTGAATGTATTACACGTTCTCTAAATTCAATTAGACTTTTAGTGTATTATACACCATTATACACCTTTCGGGCCATATACATTTTAAAACTAGTACTTTCGGATTCTTAATCGTGAAAAGACTAGCTGCTTATACCTGCTTATCTGAATATATATACATTTTTACAAGAAAGGGTCATCAAGTTACCCGCAGGTTGTTATTTGATATATGAGTAACAAATTCAATTGATAAGAGATCTGAAGCTGTATTAAATGTTTTCTTACGTGAATTAGGAATTACAGAACCTCACAAAGCATTTTTGGACAAATTAAGTCTTACGTAAAATGTATTTGTCCAAAAGTTGAAACCGGATTGCAGAACTCCGTAAGAAGTAAAGAGTCGTTCTTGAAATATAATTCCGTCCCTGGCTTACTCTACCCTTCCTGATTAAATGTTAAAGTCAGTCCAGGTCCATCACAAATAAATGTAAAAATTAATAAAGCTAGAAGACCTTATGAGTCTTCAAGGTACTGTGGGATTAAAGCTAAAACCATACAATTGAAACCTTTTGTAGACAACTACTAGCTCAGAAAAGTTATCCATAGCTATTGAAATCAAACTAAGGAAGTATAACAAAAAGATATGTGTCAGCTATATATAAGGAGCTCTGTGAAGCCTCTTCCAATAGGGAGAATTACAATTAACAAAACTCGAAGTTCCATTCTTCAAAATTCATCATTGTCACTTGCTTTTGATGATGGATATCAATATTTCAACCCGCCAGTATGTACACATACGCCAACAAAAAATGATTTTGAGTGCATTTTGCACATTTCCTATCGTCAGAAATACGAACATGGAAAGTGAAAGTAGAAGAAAATAAAGCGAAAGTGGCGAAAAAGAACTAGAAAAACGTCAAGAGCAAACGCAAATATGAATTTGCTCCACCGGCTGCTTATTAGCTTAGATCCATTCAAGTCGAGCATAAGCGCCAAAACTATAACTGGGCCCAAAAAAGTGAAACAAACTTTTCGTGTTATGAGAATGAAGGAATGAGGCAAAAAAGAGAGGGCATATTTAGAAGAATCACCATTCAGATGAATACGCGGGTAGTGTTTCAAACTAATTTGTAAATATTTGTTGTACATTCCTCTCACTTAATTTTTGTTTTCATTTTTTCATTTTCGGCTTTTTATTTTTGTATACTTTCATTTTATTTTTTTTTGCATAGTGTGTTTTGTAAAATTCAAATATTATGTCCAATAGAGTTAAACAAATTCAGCGTTTGAAAAACGTATACTGTCATGAGGGCTAATTAAAATATTCAAATTTCCTAAATATTTTACAAAATATTTTGTAAAAATTTAAGTTTTTCGAGAACATTTGTTTATTTGGACATTATTTAAACAACAGACCTCCAAAAACTACGAGAAATTCATTTCAAAGAGAGTTATTAATTTTTTCCTTCTAGATCGTCAAAATTACACACTGTGCGTCGCACGGCTGCGCCCGCCTCTACTTATGGCGGCGATCGCCCGCCGCTCCACGAGGAGCCAGACGCTCTATATTCGCGCACGCGCACGCGCACACAGGTGGAAGAAAACTAATCCACATGCGCGAATTCAAGATAATTCAAACTCCGTTTATATCGGTTCACAAAATATTTTCTTTTCAATCAGTCTTATTAGCTTTTATACTAAAACTTTTGCAACAAAACACACATTGTTTAATTTCTGTGATCACCATAATTCTGGTTACGTAGCACTAATATTTGGCTGCAAAAGATTAGGAAATGCGAACAGATATTTATGACTGGCCTCAAAATGGGTTAAATGTAAAATGACATTCATCAATGCAATATGACACTACGGGTAGAGTGTCATACATTCTGCAGCATTTTATCACGTTGAGGTCAAACCTTATAACGATTTTAAATCTTCATAACATACCTGATTAGTACATTAGAATGTTTAGAACCAATGTACAAGAATCACCTCGCAGTATTGGCATTTCGCGGAAAATAAAACGTTTTACATACAAATTTTCTTCAAATATGAAAGAAAATGGATGGGTTTCTCAAATTTAACATTTATTCAGTGAAACAACTTTCTGAACAGAAAGTTTCTTAAAGTAATTACGAATTTCATAATGTTTAAACTATGAAAAAAATCGTTATTTCTTGTTACGCAGTATAAATATATAGTTTTGGATACATTCAAGAAAAACGAATTTTCTAGAAATCTTATCGCAACAATTTAATTTCACTCTTTCACATTATAAATAAGGATATCTTCAAATACAGATAACTAAGTAGTACATTTCTTGTGTAATTAAGAAATTATTGATAAACCTTCTTGTATATGGAACACAACCTGGTTTCCTTTCAGCAATTCGCTAGTATCTATTGAAGGTATTGGTATAAGATTGATCCATATCACAATATGACAGTAACTAAGACATTAGCATATATACGGCCTTACGCGGGCGCGCGGGCGTGCGGGCGCGCGCGCGTGCGCGCGTGCGTGCGTGCGTGCGTGTGTGTGTGTGTGCCTGTAAGTAGTACTAAAATTTGACAACAAATGTCAAGGTTAAATTGTAACGTTATTACACATTCCTTATTGTTATTGTTATGTAGTACACACAGTTCGCCTCAGAACTCAGCCCGAGCCTGAGTGAGATACGACAAACTGCTCCCGAACCCCTCGAACAGCTAAGCACACAGCGCGCAGGCCGTGCGGTGGCGCCCCTGCGTCCTCCGTAGCCCGCTTCACAGCGGTGCGCGGCGGGCTGCCTACCGCCGCCGCCTAGCTTGGCCTCGCTCCGCTCCGTCAAGCGGCCGTTTCGCGGCTGCAAAAACGACTCCATTTGCAGGTCGGCAGCGCGCGCGAGCATTACGACGGCGGCGCAAGTACGCGTTAAACGAACACGTGTTTCCCGGGCGCCGCGCGCGGACACCGCGCCGGCAACATCGCCCGCCCGCCCGCCCGCCCGCGCCGCGGCGACGTTGAGTAATCGAGCCTCTATTGGCGCCATTTAGATAGCGATCTCGATTATCCCCCGGCGGCGGCGCTGCCGAGTGGAGTTCGCGGGGGAGCTGCGACTGCGCGCCGCCGCGCCGGTGGCTTCTGGGAGGGCGCGGGCAATTGGGGCGGCCGAGATTGCCACGGCGGGGACGGTGGGAGTGCGAAAATGCCACTGCAAGACCCGAAGGAACATGACATTTGCAACGAAACGAATTATACAATAGGAACAACATAATTGTAACCATTACCGTGATACAGACGAAGTTCAATTATACTGAACTTCTGATTAATTCGATTTAGGATTATTAAAACTCTTGTAAAAATTGAAGAAAATAAATTGCTCATTATTGTCTTCTCTCATTGCGCTTGCCTGTTCACTGCTCACTGCTATTTTCTGTTCTCACTGCTCATTACTGTCTACAATAATTTAAATCATTCTTGAAAAAAATCGCACATTGTAAGTTTACGCCGAATAATTCGATGACAGTACTTTACACATTGGAAAATTGTACGTATAAATTATACAATTGTGTCGGGAACCTGAAATCAGTCGTACTGAATACTCCGCTACAAATATTAAATGTCATCGCTTCCGCAAGTGCTCTCTTTCCGCAAATTATAAAAAAGGTTAAAGTTACAGTCGCTGATTATTAATCACTTAGCTGTCACAAACAAATTTAAATTGACATAATCTGAAAAATATTTGTCAGTCAATTCGAATTTTGAAAACTTTTATAATGATCGAAATTCCCTTGAAATTAGAAAAAAAGCCACTATAATAATTACTGTAGTAGAGAGAAAGATGAATCATACGAAGATGAATTCGAGATTGAAGAGAGAGGGGTTGATGGCGGTGATGTAACAGGTGGTGAGTAGGGATGGCAGATAATGTGGGTGCATTCGGGGATGGTCGAAAACGAGGTGGTAATGACGGCGACGAAAGGCAGTAAGTCAAGTGGGGGGCGGTGGACGAGGCGAAGGCACAAGTGACAAAGTTGGGTTGAAGCGACACGCAGGGGCGCGTGGTGACAGCGTCGCGACATCAAGGTCAGTAGCGAGCGACAGCTGCGACTTGTCAACCCACAGGTCGCACGTGACGGCGAAGACGGAAACGGAACGGGCGTAGCGGCGGAAGTAAATGAGCCCCGTGCGCAAACAAACGCGCTGTCGTCCCGGGTAATTGCAGGTTCCCAGCCCTCCCCTTCGGCATCGCTTACCCCGCCCACCCGCCCGCCGGCAACACCCGATACACCCGGCGGCGAATACAAAACAGAGCCTACTATTGGACTCCCATTGGGATCTCTATTCGAGAAAACGCCTTCCATTAGGAATGGGGACGACCCACAGTCTAGCGGGAAGGGCACTAGTTTCTCACGTTATGGTACCGGGGTTCAAATCTCGCTTGGTCTCTAAGGAATTTGTGATGAAGTGAGTTCACCAAAGGTCTTGTCGGGGTTCTCCCGTTTTCCACGCGTTTCATTTCACCTTTCCTCCACCATCGTACTTCTATTTTAATTCATCACTACTCCATCTTACTACTCTCTTTTTCATGGAACGACCGCATGGCATAAGCACTGGATCATAGTTAAAAATATATCCTTTGGAGGGAAGAATGCTTCTGGGCAACAATATATTTCAGGCCTGATGGAAAGCATTCTTGGGTAACTTTAATGTTTACCATGGCAGCACACACCCAACACGTCGCGATGGAAAGCCACCTCAATACTCATCTACGGCGCGGAGTAGATCTTACTTCTGGGATCATCTGATCTAAGTGAGGGTCCGTTCAATTAATTATGTACCATTCATTCAAATTAACTTCGAAGATTTGATTATTAAAATAGAACTACTTAATACGCATGTGTTGTTAATACATATATATGTGATTTTATTCAAGTCTCTAATGATACGAAAGTATTAATGAAGATTTCTATTCTATGAAGAGGATAGTAAAAGAAGAGTGAATAAAAGGGATATCTAATGTAGTTAGATGCTACACGATTTTTTCTAGCCTGATTTTTGCCTAACGCAGATTCTCAATTGAATTCATAATAACAGAAGCGAATATGAGGGGACAAAAAATAAAAATATAAACAGAATTTTCTCACAATTACCAAATGATAACACCTACAATTCTACACAAATTGATGGTTTCCAGAGATATAACTTTACAAATGAGATTATTCACCAAAATTTAACTTCACTTTCATTCTTCTTTTTCTATTGCATCGAACTTTAATTTTCTTCAGTCATATAGTGACATTTAACTGTTAACTAACATGTTTGTAGATACCGCTCAAAGGTGCTACTATAGGAGGCGCTAGTGTCGCCGGGTACAGGCTCGCCAACATCCGCACCTAAAAGTGGCGTAATCGTGAGAAATACGAAAAGTGTCTTCTAAATGTTCAATTATTCATAATTTATACATATAAGAAACCGCTGATGAAAGCGCGAACATCGACGCGATCTTTTGTAGCATTACGCGCCTGCTTAGCGTACTCGCGAACCCTACGCAGCAGCCACACGCGTTTGAAGTATCGTTGGCAGCAGTTGGTATTTTAGTTCCTGTAAGAAGGTGCTACAGGAGAGTGCGCCACTATAATGGTCTCCATCACGGTGTAAGATATATAGGTGTGTTCACTCCCTGTGTAAAACTGAAGCTTATGTGATGCTAGTTCTCGCATATAAGTGCTGCGATCTTTGGGTCTCATTTGGCAAGGTCGTGATCCATTCGACAGCTCTGTTGGCTAGCCGATTTCTAATTTCAAGTCAGTGATTTGTCGCTCCACGGTAGAATTGGTAAAATGTAAAGCGAACAGTTACGAAAATGGGGAGGAAATGTTTTGTAAAGTCACAGTTTAAGATGTCATCTTAATATGTACATGTTACACCGCGACCCAAACCGATCGTGCGCACCGTACGGACAAGCGAGGAACTAGCCTCAAACTGGCTGCAGAAAATTTGCCGCCAAGGCGGCTAGTTGAACACCTCTATATCTTACACCGTGGTCTCCACCACGTTCTATGGGAGTCGAAGGGCCCTGACTGGTTGGCAGCTCGCTCTGGCGCGCTCGGCGCACGGGGAGCCCGGTTCGTTTGCTCCGCGCCCCGCCCGCTGTTTGTCCGCTCCCGCCCGAAATCCCGGGGAGAAACACAGCACGAACACTGGTTAATTCGACGAGGAGCGACGAAGTGACACGTATAATTGAACCTAATTACGCGAGTCTGCGAAACAAATGCCATTAGCGGGGGCTGCATTCTCCGTGACTTCGCAAATGGCGTGCGAGGGGTTCCCATTAGGACCTGGCGCTCCGGATCTTCGGGCTGCAGCGCCGGGGAGGGCCTTGGCGCAGCCAGCGGAATCGAGGGCTTTGGAATGGAAGCGGTTCCCCTCAGGTTATCGTTAATCTTATACAATTTTGAATAGGATACCCTTCTACAAATATTAGCAAATCAGAGCCAACTAACAATGAACGTTTTTATTAAGTAAACGATCTGTGGTGTATACTTTTAGGTTCAGTTTCTACGATCCAATTGAAAGAATTTGCGTATTATCGAGTACCTACGGATTGGACTTCACTTGTAATAATTTCTTCTCTTTCGGAAACATCACAGTTTCTTGGTGTTACGCACTCGTCACTTCTCTCATATTGACCACGAAATAATTTTTTAGTTTCATAGTTTTCTTTCGTTTGTTTCTTTTAATTGCAATTAGATTCATATTTGAAAGGAAACACACAAAATGGAATTAGCTTCATTTCATTTATATTTCCGATGTATGTACCACAAAAACACTATGATTATGAAGTTTTTTTATTTCATTGCAATTTAATGTAACGAATGAATGAGAGATATTTATTTAACGAAATCATTAGAAACTTTCCCAAGAATTGCTAGTCGACGGTGAATGCTTCCTAGGGATTAACATAATGTCTCCCCTCCCAATACTACATCACTACAACCTCCGCAAGAAAACATTTAAAATTACAGCATATGCAACATTACATAAACACTCCGTTGTGAACGCCGTAATCCGTCGGGGCCAGAGAGGCCACGGAATAAACACGGGCCCGCCACAAAGGGGAGAGCGGCGCTGTTTTGGAAGAGCGGGTCGGAATGGGAGGGACAGAAGCCGGCGACTGACGTCATGTCCGTCCCGCGCCGTCCTTTGTAGTGGGGGCTGGGGGGCGCGCGTCAGCGGCGACTGGCGATGACGGGAGGGGCCGCGGAGGCCGCCGCCGCCGCCGCCGCCGCCGCCGCCGCAATCGCGTCGCGCCGAGCCGAGCGCAGCCCAGCCCAGCCCAGCGCTCCTCCGGGGACGCGAACGGGCCCGCGCCGTCCCCGCGCCCAGCCGCCGCATTAAGATAATGGCGAGCAATGCCGGCGGGCGGGAGCTATTCAGCGTCGACGCAACCGCGCGCACAACCCGCCCGCCCGCCCGCCCACCAGCCCGTCCAGCCGCCCACCAGCCCGTCCAGCCGCCGCTCACCCGCCGTCCGCCCGCCCGCCCGCCCGTCCGTCCATCTGCCCGTCCGCCCGCCCGTCCGTCCGTCCATCTGCCCGTCCGCCCGCCCGTCCGTCCGTCCATCTGCCCGTCCGCCCGCCCGCCCGTCCGTCCATCTGCCCGCCCGCCCGTCCACTCGCCCGCCCGCCCCGCCCGTCACATCTGCCTGCCCGCCCGCCCATCTGCCTGCCCGCCCGCCCGTCCATCTGCCCGCCCGCCCGTCCGTCCATTTGCCCACCCGCCCGCCCGTCCGCCTGCCCGTCCGCCCGCCCGTCCACCCGCCCGGAGACTTAAGCCGGCCGCTCGTGCATCGCGTAACTGCAAGGATCGTGGCTCACATTATCCCATAACTTTACATACACTCTTATGTCATTTCGAATAATACGTCTTCTCTGTTGCATAACGTTTTTTACATAACACAACAGAAAGAGGAGAACTGTTATCTAGTGATCAGGCCGTTCGTTTTCCACCGCTGTGAACGAGATTCCATTCCCGGTTCAGCCATACAGAATATATGATGGACAAAGTCGGTGGGCGGAAGGTTATCTCGTGGTTTTTGTTCCTCCATTCTTCATAATCATTCGTATCTTATGTTCCAACTCACCTGTCCATCAAATCAATATCATTCAAGGTATGCCATAGGAATTGTGGGACTGGTATAGTATAATAATTAATACACAAGAAATCATAATGAGTATTCAAAAAACAAGGGTGTTGGGAATCTTCTTCTAAAGGATACTTCTTTTTAACGGACATCTTACACTAGATAATTTTACATACGCCGACTGTTCTGACTTTAGACGATATTTCTTTTCCTCTTCCTCCTCAGAATCTGCTAGTGGACAGTTCCATCTAGGAAATTCTCGTTCCACATGGCTATATATATATATATATATATATATATATATATATAAAGGTAAATTTCACTGTATTCTTTTCAAAAAGGTGTCATCTATGGTTTATTACATCGTGTCACCTTAAACCTTGGTTTCCAAACAAGTCTCGTTCGCAATTATATAACATCACATCATACCGTATTCCACAAGACATTAATCCATATGTTCATATGTCAAGTAAACTACTTGCCTCTGCATAATTGTGTCTAATTTTGTTTTTGAATGCCGATTATGAAAATACAGAAACATTATTCAATTAGATACGATAAGAATGGGTAAGAATGATGATGCATATCTAAACCTTGTTTTTTTGCAGTATATTTTGTGTTGCGAACTACTTTTTCCAGGATTTTGATCTCGCAGCGAACGGGTTTTCTAATGTCTCTTGAGTATTTTAACAGATGACTGGTTTACGTTGCTCCTGAACACAAAATTAAGATTTACTCCCGGCTTCCCGAAACGTCGCATTGGGTTTTGAGAAAAGTACTTGCCTCATCGTTTATGAGGAAGAATTTTTTTAAACCCGCAATTATCAAACTTTTATCAATTTGTCGCTGCGTCATTATTAGCGATATTAGATTCTGCTATTCTGCAAAAAAAAAACCTTTCGAGAAAAAGGAAAACCTCGCACAACCCTTCATAATAGTTTGCTGCACGAATATTTCAAATATTTTGTGATTTTTTTAAAACTCTTCTTCAGCATGGACATTTTAAAACTTCAAAATATACCTAAAATTCTTGAAAATATTCCATTCATTGTGTGATTTTTAGCATTACATTATAATCATGATAATGAGGTCAATGATCCAACTCGGTCGTCTATTTTCTAGGGCACGTCTGCGGCACATAAGGGCGGTCATCATCCGTCCTTTGCCGACTGCGTGTGGCGCGCTCACGTGGCAGAAAAGTCCGTGCGCGGGACAAGAGCGTCCTCCGTAACACGTTCCAGCAAGCGGAGCGCGGCTCGGCCCTAACAACTCGGTTCACCAGAAGAGTCTAATGAACAACATACCGGGCATTAATTGGCCCCGACATCATATTAAACAGAAGCGCCAGTAATGAGATTTCGGATACGAGCGGCATGGGGCGAAGCGCCGCTCCAACCCGAAACTTCAATGCCTCTTCAGCATTATTATCGCGCCATCATCGAAATTATATACCATAACGAACGCATACACTCCCGTCCTGTCTCCCCGCGCCGCCCCGCGTCACTCCGTCCCACCCGCTCCGTGCCACCCGCTGCGTCCCACCCGCTCCGTCCCACCCGCTCCGTCCCACCCGCTCCGTCCCACCCGCTCCGCCCCACCCGCTCCGCCCCACCCGCTCCGCCCCCCTCACCGCTCCGCCCCGCGCCACCCACCGCCCCCCTCCATTCCCACTTGACGTGGGAATCGTGGCGGCGAGCTCGTTAATCTCGAGAGCGGCGGCGAGTGGGGCGCGAGGCATCCATCGCGCTTTGCGCTTCAATCAGAGACCCCAATTTCCGACTTCCAACTCTTCAAAACAACAAACGTGTTTGCGGGTGGTTCTCATGCGTGTGTGTCCGTAACTCGCTGATAAAGCGCCCCAAAAACAACAAATAGGAACACGCGCCGGTGCTCGCCCGTGCGACATTTACACGTGTTCGTGTTCGACACCGGCGTCCATCGAAGTTGCACGTCGCAAATGAGAACACGATGACCGGAGTTGGGAAGTTTCTTTTGAACCAGTAAATGGTACTCGTCCATTTTGCTATGGGAGCTGTTACTATATTACTAATTTCCAATGCGTGCAGAAAATGAACGACAACTTTGCAGCCGCCGACCATGGGAGAGCTGTCTACGGTACCGCAAGACTCGGGAAAAACACAAAAACAACGAAACATTTTGGCTGAAAAGCGCAAATATGTGATTGTGATATTCTGCCTATTCTTAGACCGCGCTCACCGTCTGAATTGTCTTAATCAGTGCGTCACTGCTGACGACATAGCTGACGTCACACAACATTAAGGCTCCAAGGATGAGGTGAGGCCGCTGGCCCTGAAATATGTGCTATTCAATGTAATGTGTTACGGTATGGGACAGCAACTATTTTTATGCTCTTGGGTTGTATAGAACTGTTCTACTGTGTGTATATACTATACAATCTTATTGCAGAATTTCCCAAGACAGATTTTTTTAAAATATTAAATTTATTGTATTGTTATATGAGAGTATTTTATTTATGCCTTGAGCAGTGTGCTTTCCACAAACAACAACAGCAACAAGTGCATTTGTGTGTTTTTCTTTAGAAGCATTTTCGTTACTGCACAGTCTTTTCTAAAAGCGCCTTTTGCAATACATATAATCATAACACCGTCGGTAAACAAGACTTGTCATATCCCAGAAATTTTCATTTCCTACGAGAACGGCTTTATCCTGGACGGAAACGTTTACTTTGTGGACGAAAAGAAGTGTTTTACTTTCTTATATTCCTACTGAATTTTGAAATTTATAATAGAAAAAATAGATTAGCTTCTAAATATATTAGTTTACTTAATAACAAAATTCTTGTGCATCGACGATTCAAGACTTAACCCTAGCATTATTAAAGGGAAGAAGGCTCTCAGTGGCTCACTGACGGTTTGTTTTCATAGATTTCAATATTATTGAGAAGTTGAGTTTTTTTAAGAGTTCTTACGGCATATTTGAAAGAGGGTAAAAAATTCCCACTATTCACTCGCAAACTGAACATTCAAAATACACTTGGAAATATTTGTAGTATTGTAAGTCTCAGTATAATATATTTAACACATCACTAGGTTATGATGATACATCGGTCTTTCTTGACATAAAAATGTAAGTTTCTTTTTAAAATGCACATGTTGATGCGACTAAGTCTATATTTTTTTCATATGCCAGAAACTTAACAATAATCTTCGTTTAAATGAATGCACTTGATAATGCACGGAACCTTTTATATCTTTGCATTTGTAAGGTTGATAGTGACATTTGACATCTTGGATGTAATTGAGATTATTGGCCTTTATGAAGAAAAGGAAAGCGCTAATTCGCTCGTATATTATGGTATGAGCTTACTCGTAAACAACTGTTTCAGCTAGCAGTCGCATTGAATGTATTTGAGAAACTTGACAAGTCAGTTTCCATTAATTACATTCGAACACCTTAATGCACAAGAGAACTTCAGTTCAAAAGAATTTTATAGTATATTGCCTTTCTGAATTTTTTAATTGTATTGAATTTGCCCCTTAAGTCCACCCGTATAAAACATTACTAGTTACTTACAGAATGCAAGATAGAAGAGCAGCAGCTTAAAAAGTTTTACAATACGAATTTTGTGATATTTTTCTCATTTTCTCTATTGAATCTTTTAATAAACATCTGATCACCAAAAACCAGTATTTCGATAAGTAGAAAATATTCCTCTGCCCTTACATAAAATGGTCATATTCTTTAAAGTTTCTATTATAATACGAAAAAGATTGACAACCATTTTGAAAAACTGGAATCAACATATTTAATTAATAGATAATTGTTGCACAAAGAAACGCTTACATTTGTGGAAAAGAGTCTTCAAGTTCATGACCGAATCAAAATTTCTTTTTCTAATTAATTCACCCTATCCTCATTCCAACTAGAAAATCACCGATTGCTTATAGCATTTTTCGCGGTTTACATTCAATTTCCTAATAGCAACCTGGGAAGACATTAGCAAAGAACGGCCACAGTAAAAAATTGGAACGTTACTCACTTTCACACAACATTTATCCATGACGTAAATTGTCACATTAAAACATTGATTTCTCGGAGGGGAAAGGAAAATCCAGGAAAGCTCTTTCTGAAATAGGACGCCGCGTCGCGCCGGCGCCGCACATATTTCAGACTCGAGCGACTTTGTCATCTCGTAACAACCTCGGCGCGTCCCTGACGTCGGCGCTCGCAGTGTGACGCAAATCGCGGCAGCGCCAGCCAATCAGACGCAATTCAGCGGGACGGCGCGGCGGCGCGGGCGGGCGGGCGGGGCTCGAGCCTGGGGCACGAGACGCCGCCGCCCGCACCGTATTTCATATCTAGCCTTCCGGCCGAATCGCGCACGAAACTTTCGAGCTCATTCGACGTCGGGTAAAACTTCGTTATTAAGTTCAAAGCCCTGTAAGTCACCTCCTCCCAACCCTGCCGCCGCCCGCGCCATCGCGCGTCGAGGAGGGGGATGCTCCTCTCCTGTCTTCCCCTCCCCCCACCCCTACTGGCAGCCGGCGCGCGACGCAGTCAACCGAGAGGCTGGCTGGTAGGGATGCGACGCCGACGTCCATGTTTGCAAAATAGCCATGTTTTTGCTGAAATATTGTTGTAATAAATATCGATAGGGAGTTTTTGCCACCTCGAACGTTAAGCACTATCGACCTTCTGCGCATGCGCAGATGCTCTAAAGTGATGCGAAACTTGAACTGGGCATGAGCAGAAGATCGATAGTGCTTACCGTTCGAAGTGGCAAAAACTCCCTGATGTATTAACACCGATGTTTTTTAACATCAACGTTTTGTGATCGATGTTTTTCCTTTTCCGACGTTTTGTTTCTGAATGAAAGACTCCCATGATCGCAATTCTGTAAAAGTTAAAATATGAAATAACAACTGTTGGTTCATGTATTGGAACCAAAGGAAGGCTGTTGGTACAACCTTCATCGTCCGAACTCTCTCGCCCGAGATGACCTCTATGCCTTTGAACTTCCTCTTTCTTCATATTCATTTCGCACATTGACATATGTCAACAAATATGTTGTGAACCTAGAGTCTGTGCCTTCTCGTACCATTATTCGGCTTGATAAACACGAACACTGTCAAATTAAATTTTAATGCACACGAATTTAACATTAGAGGTTTGTAAACCAGTGTAAAAACATCGTTGTTGAAAAAATATCGATGGTTTTTAGTCGATGTATTTTGAACATCTACGTTTCATCGACGCCACATCAGCACTGGCTGGCGGGCGTAGATCTTTCGCAGAGGAAGCGACGAAACGCTGGAATTTATCAGTGGAATGGCGAATGGCACGACCCATTATGCCAACAATGTACAGGCGACTTCCACGAAGGTTCTCATGTCCTCACCGAAGGGTCACTCACAAACACTTCTAGTATTATGTTGAGAGATGTAAATCACTGCAAGCTTTTCCTTAAGGAATATATCGGCGCAAGGCTCTTTCGTTATTTTGATTTTATATTTTTTCTGAATAAATAAAAAATATAATTAAACAAAAAATGTTTATCCACTGTGAACGCTTGGGCTCTTATTATTCTTCTTGTCGTCGTCGAATTCAAGTCTCTGCAGGGTTCTAGAGTCTAAGCCGTTTACTAGGGAAAGCCTATTAATCTGATTAGTATATTTTTTTCTTTTACAGCCGATACCACCGCCAGCTTTACTTCCCTTCCCTAGGAAGTCACACGAGGGATGTTTACTCTTAAAATTTCTTGGCCTATGTTAACAAAATAATTTAGCCTATGCAATATCACTCAGAAATAAAGGTATCACTTTTACTCCACTATGAAACACTTTCTCTGTGCTTGGAATAAAACTGTAAACATTTTTGAACAGCATTTTTTAAAATTTAATTTTACTTTGTTAATGTATGCGATAAACGAACTTTTTTTTTGCTAACTTGTTTTGAAGTGCGAAATGGCTGACAGCAGACAGAGTTTAATTTCAATTAAACTCGAGTTCCTTATTTCTCACAGGCGCGACAGATTGAAGTTGCAGCAAAAACAAGCTGACTCGATTTAGAGGTTACACAGGACTAATGACATGAAGCCATCTTCTGTCCATTTAATTTACTTCAGCGGTATATCATAAACGAGCTGATTGAGAGAAATCTTATGGCTGCGAACAGCAATAATTCATTTTGCTTCTTCGGTTTATTTAATCAGCTCCGGGACGCAAATAGATAGTTTCGTTCACAAACTTTCCGGATGCGCCCATAGCAAGTTCAAATGGGAGCGACATAAAAGATAAATGATAGAGCACTACAAGATGAACCAAAATCAAGATGTACTGTAATAAATTGAAAATAATAATGTGCATAGAAAATTATTGCATTGTAAAATCTTATCACTTTATGAAAATAATGAATTCATAGTAAAATTCAAAGTGATAGAATTTGAATACCAAAGAAAAAAAGGTAATATGAATTCTTGATACGTAGGAACGCTTAACAAGAACTACTGCATGAAAGACCTAGCTACAAATAAAAAACACATTAAAATCTTATTATGATAACTTTATCCATATAATTTCCATGACTGAAATATAATAATAAAAATATTAAAATTTATATGAAAATGAAATTGACAGCAAAGTTACTAGGGAGGTGCAATATTATTTTAAAATCGATCCGCATTGAAACCATTAAATAACTGTGCTTCTCAGATAGTCTTAGTCGACCACAAAAATAATTGATTTGTCTGGAGTAGCAGTACCGTCGCAAACTATATTCCTAATACAACATGTTTCGGTCATACTGGTTGATATTTACTGCCTACCTATCGATGGTTATCGATATGAATAAGCATAATCGTATATCGCTGTGTTTATATTCATTTTTCTGACGGAAAAATGTAATGTGAAAAGCAAGCATTTTGACTCTTTTCTTCAAAAGATTTCGTATCGAAGGGTAAGACTGAAGATGAGTGTCGCCTATGCTACTGAACAAACCACTGGTAGGATCAACATTTCGCAAATACTACTGTAATCCTCGTATTTGCCGTTCGCACAGCAGTGGAATCAGAGTCTTTTTGGAACCACAAAGGCTACGAATTAATATTGCACACCACATTAATCAAACATTCTTAGTTCAAGAAATCCACCAAGTAAATAATTTTCTGCTCGATTAATAAGTTGTATTTTGTTCGGCCAGGAAAAAAAGGTTTTGAAGGAGAGGCGCATTTTCTACTAAAGACGTACGCAAAGGCGATGGGGGGTGGACGAAGGCCAGGAGTAAAATGCTGCGAAATGAAGACTGCCGAGGAACTGGCGAAGGAGCATTGCAGTAGGGGGAAAGCGTGATGGCGGGATTGAGAGGGCGACAGGGCACAGGGAGGGGGAGGGTGAGGAGAGGGGAGGGGTGTGGGGTGCGGGGGTTGGGTGTGGGGTGCGGGGGTTGGGTGTGGGGTGCGGGGGGTTGGGTGGGGGTGCGAGGGTTTGGGTGGAGGGTGCGGGGGTTGGGTGGGGGTACGGAGGGTTGGGTGGGGGTATGGAGGGTTGGGTGGGGGAGGGGGCGGGGGGGTTGGGTGGGGGTGCTGGGGGTTGGGTGGGGGTGCTGGGGGTTGGGTGGGGTGCAGGGGGTTGGTTGGGGGTGCAGGGGTTGGGTGGGGGTGCAGGGGGTTGGGTGGGGGTGCAGGGGGGTTAGGTGGGGTGGAGTGCGGGGAGTTAGGTGGGGTGGAGTGCGGGGAGTTAGGTGGGGGTGGGGGACGCGGGAGGTTGGGTGGGAGATGCGGGGTGTTGGGTGGGGGTGGGGCGGAGTCCAATTCGCAGCGGAAATAAACGCAGCAGTTGGGAGCGGTAGTACTCCCACCCCGGCGAGCGAATGCCAAATTATGAATTTTAAATTGCGATTTCGTTTTTCCATTCCATGTAACGCCGCGTTCCGCGGTGCGTCATTTAACGTGGCGAGCTCATAAATAAACAACGAAGCAGCTGTTTAATGAATTCAGGAGACGAGAATGCGATTGTCGCCATTTTCCTCATAGAGCATCACGTGAGAACTGCTGAATACGGTACCTACGACAGGCGACGAAGAAGTTGCTTCGTCCTTTAATAATTCCCCCAGTTTTAAGGACATAGCAACGGATACAGATTTTATAACTTACAATTTGCAGAGCTTAGACGATTTTTATACAAACTGAAGCTTTATACCGATCATCGCCGTGGTAATATGTGTTTTCGCCACTAGTCATAGTAGCGCTAGGCCTACTAAGTCGGATAGAATAGGAGTAGAACCAATTTACGTTGATAGACCTAACTCACCGCCAGTAACCGGCATTCCCTGTAAACTCATTACGAAGAGAATAGAACCTTCTATCATAAGACTCATGTCCAAAACTTTCTTTTGAGAATAGTTGTATAATTTCACATTTAGTGCATTTTGTTGTTTTATATTTTAAGCCGAAAAGTGCAACAGAAATTCTCTACAATAATTTTATACATTTCGCAATTTACGTTCCATTTGAATAACTCGCATACAAAAAAGTATTCGTTTGCCTCACGTCCATTGAATCTCAAACCCCTAGTCGTGTTGGAAAATGCACATTTTGACACGAATTAATAAATATTGGAAACCTACCATTTCATAAAATTGAAATCCCACTCAGCAAGTCGTGAGAGCTGGACGTGCTTCCTAACATCATGCTCTACACGCAAAGCGCGAATGACTACCAAGAAGCAACCAGTAAATTGCACGTTGTCTGATCTCGTAACGAATTACTGGAACAAGAATGGGGCGGACAGCGAGTGCGGCGCAACGGCAACGCTGAAGGGGCGTGGCCCATTTGGTGGGGCGTGCGCGTGATGCAACGAAAAGCTGCGCGCAGACAATGGAACACGAGAACGGAACTGAAATCGACTTTACAAGAAGGAATAGTTAGACGTTTGGAAATGAAACGCGTGGAAACGAGAGAGAGGACGGGTGGTCAATAAAGTAAGTGGTAAATACAGTAAGTGGTAAATAAAGTAAGTGATAGATATAGTAAGCTATAGATAAAGTAAGTGATAGATAAAGTAAGTGATAGATAAAGTAAGTGATAGATAAAGTAAGTGATAGATAAAGTAAGTGATAGATAAAGTAAGTGATAGATAAAGTAAGTGATAGATAAAGTAAGTGATAGATAAAGTAAGTGATAGATAAAGTAAGTGATAGATAAAGTAAGTGATAGATAAAGTAAGTGATAGATAAAGTAAGTGATAGATAAAGTAAGTGATAGATAAAGTAAGCGATAGATAAAGTAAGCGATAGCTAAAGTAAGCGATAGCTAAAGTAAGCGATAGCTAAAGTAAGCGATAGCTAAACTAAGTGATAGCTTAAGTAAGTGATAGCTAAAGTAAGTGATAGCTAAAGTAAGTGATAGATAAACTAAGTGATAGATAAACTAAGTGATAGATAAAGTAAGTGTTAAAGTAAGTGATAGATAAAGTAAGTGGTAGATAAAGTACGTGGTAAATAAAGTAAAAGGTAAATAAAATGGTAAATAAAGTAAGTGATCTACAACACTAGAAATAGAACTGTTTGCCATAGAGAGCGATAAAGAAATGACGGGATGAAGCGCAGTAGGAAAAGAGGTATGTGATATACAACAGAAAAATTTTTTGCCATAAAGAGCGATAACGAAACGACGGAATGAAACGCAAAAGGAAAAGATAAATGACGACACAAAAGTGAAATAAGGGGAAAAGAATGGAACTGAAATCGACTTTACAAAAAGGAATAGATAGACACTCGGAAATGGAAAGCGTGGAAACGAGAGAGAACGGGTGGTCAATAAAGTATGGAGTAAAGGATGGAGAAGGAGAGCTGCGTACAAAGTAGCACGGCAAGAAAGCACGCGTTAGCGAAACCTATCGACAGAGAGTGAAGGAGCGGGCGGGCGCAGGCGGCGCCCGGGGAGCGCTCGCGCGGGCGCAGCGCCGGAGGCGGGCGGCGCGAGATCCGTCCGATAGCGCACGCCGCCCCGATAACGCGGGGCGGAGAGGCTCCCGCTGCGCCGCGCCGCGATAACGCGTCGCTGCCGAGGCAGAGGAACGGATTGGGCGGGGCGACGAGCAGGGGGCGCGCAGGGCGATGTGGAGCACGGAAAGGCGGGACGGTGGAGTGCGAGGCGGAACGGAGGGCGACCGCGCGCAGCGATGTGCAGCGCGACGCGTCAGAGTAGAGCGAGGTGGGGCGCGCGGGGGCGTGGGTGTGTTGGGATGGGTTGCAGGGGTGGGATGGTGTGGCGGGATGGGGTGTGGTATGGCGAAGCGGAGCGTGACGGCGTGGATCGGGTGGCGGGAAGTGGAGTGGAGTGGAACGCGACGCCGCGGAGCAGAGCGGAATGTGGGGCGGCGTGAAGTGGGGAGCGGAGTCTGGGGCGGGTCTGTGACGGGATGGGGCCCACCGGGGAGCGGGCAGATGGGGCAGGGCGGGACTAGGCGGGACAGGGAGGGGCGGGGATGGGCGGGACAGGTAGGGGCGGGACAAGGCAGGGCTGGGCGCGACAGGGAGGGGCGAGGCAGGGCAGGGCGGGGCTGGGCGTGGGCGGGGCTGGGCGAACAGGCATTCAGGCAGTGAACGACGGGGCAGAGAGCGGCGGAGAGGGGCAGATAGGAGCGGGGCGAGGCTGGGCGAGGTGGAGCCGCGCGCCCTGGGACGCGGCGGCGTACCGTGCCGCCTCTTCTGCCGCATCACACGGCGCAGCGAACCGAACTGCGGCGGGCAGGCGGACGGGCGCAGCGGAAGCCCACAGAGCCCGGTGGCTGCTCGAAATAATCGCAGCGAATGAATGCATACCGCCGCCCCCTCCTCCTCTCCGCGCCGCTGGGAACGCCCGAGGCGAGCGCTGGGCGCGGCGTGGGGCGCCCAGCGGACCGAACGCGCAGGGGTCACTGGGCAAGCGCGGGCGTGCCACCAGGGGCTCCGCGGCCACAAAGGTACGGAGACATAAAACACGCACACGAAGAGAAATTCAGGCGAAAATCCGCGATGGCGTCGGGAGAGAAACGATGGCTACAACGGTAACAGTCAGAGAAATAGGACGCTCAAGAAGCAAGATCGATGGTAATCCTGGTTTTCCGAATCGAGGGCAGCGCGAGCGCGGGGCAGTCGGCCGGAGCCCGGCAGGGGCGCTGTGCTGAAAGGTGGCTGACGGACGGGGCGGGGCGGGGCGGGGCGGGGCCGGGGGCGGATGCGGTGATGCGGAGGCGGGAGCGGCTGCTGCTTCTGCATAAATCAACATGCGTTTCGAATGCGGCCGGTTGCTGGCGGCCGCCCGCCGCGGCGGATGTAAAGGATCGCTTGGCGAGCGGTGGAGGAGAACGGCGTGCGTTTACAGCAGTGTGTTCCACTGCAGCTGTTGAGAACCGCAAAGAAATTTGGAAATTGCTTCATGGAATAACTTCACTAGGACTACACAGGGTGTCCGGGGAGGAAACGTCGAAAATTCGAAAATAAGCTCTTAAGACAATTCTAAGCATATTTTGTCTGATAAACTACGTGGATATTTCCAATGGTTGAGACGCAAAAAGCACTCAAAAGTTGGTTTGAAAAATTGATTTCTAGGCAAAAATTTGCATTATTGAAGCATAGAAACACTCCAGGAACATATATGTTGTTTATTATTTACAAAACAAATTAATCTATTTCTTAAGAAAGAAAAATTAAGCCAGGAAATACAAATGCACCCAATTTACACAATTCGACTCCTTTTTTATTTCTCGCTTAATTTTTCTGTCTGAACAAATATATTCATTTCTTTTGTAAATATAAACAACATATATGTTTCTCGAGTGATTTCTATGCTTCTATAATGCAAATTTTTGCCTAGAAATCAATGTTTCAAACCAACTTTTGAGTGCTTTTTGCGTCTTAACCATTGGGAATATCCACGTAGTTTATTAGACAAAATATGCTTAGAATTGTATTAAGAGCTTATTTTCGACGTTTCCTCCCCGGATACCCTGTATATCATGTCTGAAGAGGACTATACTAGGACTATATTTCATGTCTGAAGATCCTCGTCTTGATCGCGGATTCGAGTACAACTTCAATTATGATCTCTTTTATATTTTCTTCATTAGCAAGTGACTTACTCATCTTTTCCCAATAAAGTACTTACTACCAAGTGTTGGTAACATTTTATTTATTAATTATGTACTTTTTTAGATGTTTTAAATATGCGCCCACAAATATTCTACATTTACTCTCTTGCAGATTCAGCATTAATATTATCCAGTTGAAACATCGTGAATACTGACGTAGAATAGTTATAGAGTAGATATAGAAGCTTTATAGCAGTGAAGAATTTTATAATTTACACACGACAATTAAAAGAAAGTATTTTCGTATGCTAATATGCATTAAGGTGCCTTCAGGAAAGTCAAAATAATTCTCATCTCTACGTACACAAAATAATTTCCGCATTTGCCTGCGCGAGTTGATAGAAAACCCATTTCCCGCTCACGCTTCGTCTCCTTGGGAAGTTCGTAATTCGTCCGCGGAGACTACGCGAATACGAGTCAAGTTTTCCCATGTCTTGATTGCATTCAAAATAGCATTTCAAGCCGCAAAGTCTCACGAGTTCGTGCTGGCGCACAGAAACAGCGGCCAAGCATTGAAAGCGTTAACAAAGATGTCCGGGAAAGCGGATGTAATCAACGGGCGGAAGGGGATAGAGCCGCTGTCTGCGCGTCGACGGCGCAGCTAAGAGACTAAGCCGCCGCCGCCGCGCCACCCCACTGACGCCGCATCTCCGCCAATCTCGTCGTCGCTGTGGCCCTGCTTCCAATACGTTGCCGACGTCCCCGCCACTCCGCTGCTACCCACGACAGCACCGCCAACGGCACCAGTCACCACTATCAACGCCTCCAACCACCGACATCGCAACCGAACTCGGCAGCTACCACGACTGCGGCAGCCGACAACCACCAACTGCAGCCGACAACCACAAACTGCAGCCGACAACCACAAACTGCAGCCGACAACCACAAACTGCAGCCGACTACCACAAACTGCAGCCGACTAACCACAAACTGCAGCCGACTAACCACCAACTGCAGCCGACTACCACCAACGGCAGCCTACAACCAAGAAACGGCAGCCTATAACCTAGAAACGGCAGCCGACAACTTCACCCAACAACCACCAATTCAGCCAACAACCAACAATTCAGCCAACAACCACCAATTCAGCCAACAACCACCTACTTCAGCCAATGAATCGCAGCCTATAACCACTGACCGTGGTCGCCCAGCACCAATTCTGGCCGCTAACGGGCGACCAACAACTTCGGTAACCAATCACCAATCGCAGCTCCCAATGCCCAACCTCCCCCACTGGGGTTGCCACCACCACAGCCACCACCTCCACCGTTCCATCACCTCCGGGGGCCGCGCCGCAGCACGAGTGCGCCTCCGGAGCCACCGCCAGCGCGGCACAGCGCGCTGTCGCCGGCGATAGCTGCCGCAGAGCCGACGCGATCTGACGGCTAATTTAAGGAGTTAGCGGCGGCTGCGAGGGGTGGCTGCGGCGTCCTCGCGCTTCCAGACTCCCCCCCACCCCCCGCCTTTCACCCCCGACGCTAACGCCCACGACGCGGCGAGGCACGAGTTTTCTCCAAGCTATTTTCGTCACTGTCTCACCTCCTACCAAACACGTCGCACCAGTTAACGTCTTTGGCGACATTCGGAGCGCGACTATCCGTCCTCTTCAGCGATCGGTTGTCCCCGGCAAACTCCCTCACCGCAAAACACCCGAAAGTTTAATCTCGGTTGGCTGGTATTATTTTCTTTAGCGTCAGTCCCTTCCACAACGTCGCGCAAATTTACGATCCCACCGACTTTCAGGCCGCAACCATCGGCTCCCGGAAAACGATCGTATGTCGTCGAGAGCCCAACATCGTCTTCCAATCAGCAGACCGGAGAACTTCCTCGCAATAGTACCAGGGCGGCCCGCAGTGGACTTGGAAAGTCGGTTGAAGGGCGAAGCGGGTGGGAGGGGGGGGGCCAAATGAAACTCTTCATTCCCTGAATGTCCGCCTCCGCCAATCCGCCGCCGCGAATCGCCGATCTCTGCCCGCACTCGGCTCTGCCCGGTCGAACCTCCGAGAGGCGAGGGACGCTCCCACACACAACGCGGGGATCGAACATCAATAGAAGCGGCGGGCGCGCTCAAGGCGGGCAAGGAGATGGTTTCTCTGCAGCGGAGGGGCAAAATGGAAATACCCTCGGATGAGGAGGGGAAGGAGACGGGGTTCGCTGCAAAGGGACAGAGATGGGGAGGCGCCTTTGCGGGGGGAGCACGGCAGAGGAGACGGAATGGGGGTGGACGCACGACACAGGTAGAAGGGAGGCGAGTAGGAGCTAGAAATGGCGGGTGTCGAGAAGGCAGACAGAAGGGGTGAAACGCGGGGGATGGGATGGGGGCATGGCGGAGGTGCAGCGCGGGAGGAGGCAGGGAAAGAGGGGAAATGGCAAGGAGAGAAGAGACGGGGCGGAGGAAGGGTTGAGGCGGGGCGATGGCTGAGCGGTGGCGGGGCGGGGCGGGCGGCGGCGGCGAGCGGGGCGGAGGCGGGGCGGAGGCGGGGCGGCCGGCGGGGGGCGGCGGCGGGGCGGCGGCGGGGCGGCGGCGGGGCGGCGGCGGGGCGGCGGCGGCGGGGCGGAGGCGGCGGGGGCGGAGGCGGGGCGGCGGCGGAGCGGAAGAGAGGCGGAAGAGGGGCGGAGGCGGGCGGGGGGCGGGGCGGTGGCGGGGCTGCGGCGGGGCTGCGGCGGGGGCGGCGGCGGTAACGGTAACAGAGATGGTGCGAAAGTGGAGGGAAGGGAAGAGGGGGGGAGGCGGTAGGGCCCTCGGCGCGGGGCAGGGGCGTTAGAAGCCACGTCGCAGCGGGATCTTTCGAGTCGCGGGGAGTGGGGCGGGGCGCGATCGGCTCGCCCAGCGCTTATTAACGCAACGTGAAGGGCGCGCGCACCCGGAAGGAGGAGACGGGTTGAGGGGGTGAGGTGGGGGAAGAGTGTGGAGAGGGCGGAGACGAGTGGCGCGTGGAGTGGGACGTGCTGATTCGACGGGCGTCCGGCGACCGCTGCGTCAGCACCACCGACGCTCTCGCGGAGACCCCGACGCGACGCGACGCGAGGCGCGCGCGGAGAGCTCGAGGGTGAAGGAGCAGCGGCACGCACACGAGATGAGATGGACTGCAGGAGCATGTATTATGACATTAATTGAAATTCTCGATCAGTGCGGATGTTTCTATCGGGATTCCAAAATTATTTCCATTCAGTTGAATAATTATTTAAATAAAAGAAACAGCATACGTGGAAGCTAATGTTACAATAACATTCATAAAGTCTTTTTGACACTGAACAAGTAGTACACAGAAAGGTCAGTTGCAACGCATGAACAACGTAGCCCATACAACAGGAGCTAGCAATAGAAATGTAATACATTAAATACATATTGAAATTATTGCACATGGTCAATGTTATGTTTTTGAGTTAAATAACATTAACAGTAACGAGCAACGGAGATCTCTGTCATCGATATGGAAACAGTTTTGTCTGGCAATAAATTAAACAGAGAAATCCTACATCAGAACCTTTGTAACAACTTGCACAGAAAAGAAAACTTAAGTTGTTCTTCCTATTAATAGAACATTAACTTCTTCATTTTGCTCTCAGTAACAAACTTAAAAACTTTACTACTAATTCAAATGAAAAAGGAAACAGAAACCATCTTGCATGATACTCGAATAATATACTAGTATTGTATGTCTGATTAATAAAATGCGTACAAGTGGAAGTATTGCTGAATCACACCCGCATAAAAGTAATGGACGCGACGCGCATAGAGGCTGCAGGACTGCTGAAATGCTGCCGGATGCCGAGGGCTGCCAGTTCGATCTCCATGAAGAGGAAGAGGAGGGGCGGGGCGGGGCGCCGCGCAGCGACCGGGCTGTTTGCAGCGGGGCTCAGCGTGGTCCGCTGCATTCACAAGGCCCCTCCGATGAGACCGGGACACTTTGTCTCTGGAGACAATGGCATGCAGCCGCGCGCGACCGGATAGAGCCCGGCGGCGCCCCCCCCCCCCGCTCTGCGACTCCGCTGCGCTCGACGGCGGCCGCGGCGGCGGCGGCGGCGGCAGGCAGAGCCGCGCGCGGGCGCGGCCGGAATTACAGACGTCCCCGATGACGGACTCATCTTTCTTGCGAGGGGCGCATTCCATTCTGCGCGCATCAACCCTCTTGTTTTTTCTTCTCGTGTTAAAAAGAACGACATACTACCAAAATAATATAATAGAATCCTTCCATGTTTTTTATTTCCGTTTTCAAATCAATTCAAAATCTTACGTTTTTTTTTACAAACAACTATTCAGCGCGCATGATCCCTCTCGTTTTTCTTCTCTGTTAAAAAGAACGACATACTACCAAAATCATATAATAGAATCCTTCCATCCTTTTTTTTTTTTTTTTTTCGTTTTTCAATCAATTCAAAATTCACAGGTTTATATTTACAAACAACTACTTGTAAACTTATGAAATCGCTTGATGTCCTATTGCAAACATATGATTATTACAAATATATTGCTTATTGAATTGGAAAGGAATTTGTTCGGAATACTGGCCAGATCACGGCTTGATTGCCATAGTGAGTGGGTTGCAGCGCTTTACAATACGGATTTTAAACTATTTGAAGGACTTATCGGCACATTAGGCACAGATGAAAAGAGAGAACACCGGTCTCTGGAAGATTGCTGTTAGTAGAAAAGCTGCAATATAATGAAATGAAATTTCATTCTTAGCCAAAAACGCTCCAGTTTGTTTTCGTAAATTGGAATTTTCAATTAAAAATATTGAAAATCATCTAAGAAAACAGTTCTTTTCTTAGATGATTTTCATTATTTTTAGTATAACACCTAAGCAGACTAGGTACGAGCCTAGGGCTCAGCTGAATAGGGACTTGCGAACCCTTTCTAAAGATAACTTAATATGTTCGCAACTACTATGTAATCAGTATTTTTAACTGTTGTTATGTATTTTTTAAAATTAATTTCACTATAAAATTTTACATTTTAACATTCTTTTTACAATTTAAACATACCAGTAATTAGAAGTTATGGAAATATGTTACCCCACTCAGATCCAAATTGGACAATTAAAATATTTATCATAGAATTTTCTATTAGCTTCGAACTTCATGGAGCGGTTACTTGAAATTTATAGATACGTCGTCGATTTTTCAACCATTGAAAAATTGATTCTTAATCGTCCTGCTGGTTCTTAGCATTCATCTCGAAATAGCCTGATAGAAAACGTTGTTGCAACGACGCAATGTTGAGAACACGATATTCTTCGGTAGCAAATCGTATTTTAATTATTTTATGTGAAGCATAGTTTGCTCAAGATTAGAACCAGTGAAGATAGTATTAATGCGGCGCGTCAATTGTTTCAGGCCGTGGCCGATACGACAAAATCACCCAAACTCCCATTCGGCTAGCTCGCCCACCATTACGCTCGTCGGCCCGTAAGAGAGCTGGAGCGGCGGGTGACAGCCGAAGACGCGGGCGGCGGGGGGGGGGGAGGGGGTAGCAGCCACCCATCGACCTGGCTAGGAGGCTTCCGGCGCGCACCGATGGACAATTTCCGGGCGCTGGCGGGTCGCGGTTGTAATTACACGCTCCGAGCAAGCCCGGCCCGCCCCGCCCCCTCCGCCGCTGTCACCTGCACGGCCCAGCGCCCGCGCCGCGCAACGCCCAATGCTCCTGTGGCGGCAGCGGGCGATGGCTGGGCGCCGGCGCGTTCCTCGGACGTCCCCGAGGTGCAGCGATCGGAGAGGACAGCAAATTGCCGGAGGTGTCCTGCGCGGGGGAGAGGGTGCGCGTGCATTGACGCCAACTACTTAGGTCATTCACCCCGGAAGTGATTGATCACTTCCTGTTTCCCGGCGTGGCATCTGCTTTGGTCATTGGTCTCATCAGTGTAGAGCGTGTTTTAGCATGGTATGTGGCTGGTTTCTTCCCCCGTCCGATGGCGATATCCGGCGTCGACCTGCGCGTCAGCTTGCGAGATTATCCCCATCCACGTATCTCCCACCGACGGGGCACCGCCCCAGCCGAGACAAAGCTCCTGACTAGTCTCGCGACATGTGTGAAAGTCTAATGCATGTGTGTTTGTACGTAATATGTGAAGGTCGGGCAAGGAAGAGGAAGGAGAGATCGCGCACGGTCCGTGGCCCTTTTGTCAGGGTACTACTCCAGCCTGGTAAACCCTCAAGTGTATCCAGGATGTAAAGGTTTTCCTTTCTGGAACACGAGATCCGGTTGACCTACACGTTGGCTTGTGGGTTGTCCCTCCCCCAGTTGTTTTCCTCAGAGGAAGCGGGATACCGCCCCAGCCGCGACAAGCTTTAAGCTTCCGACAGCTCTCGAGATATGTGGTAGTGTGGTGCATAACTGGGGATGTGTGTAAGGAGGGATGAAGGAACAAGGAGGGCCATGCATCGCGTTAAATCGTGGGGAAGTTCTTGGCTGCTTTTAAGCACGCGCAGCAGACTGTAGATCCACAATGCCTCACGTACGGACGGTTTCGTTCGCAGAGACAACTGGCAATTCCACCCACATATTTTGTGAACCTAGCCGCCTTTATTTGGTTAAACAACTGTTGAAGTTACGACACGTCATTACAGACATACATATCAGACAGATATGTATTTTTGTGGTTTACGTGCTAATGCTACTATAGGAACGGCACTGCAAAACACATTATACCAATCCAGAATGCTCCACAGGATGCACAGCGTTCGAAATAAATGACATTCAAATGCACCGCGTTCAGGTGCGCAACACTACATCACGCTAAGCTGCATTCACAGCTTTGCGCGTTTCAGTTCGTCTAATAATTTAGAGAGCGATTTGGGGCGGTCGAACGAAAGTCCGCTAACAGTCGACTGGCTGGTCCCTATTTTGTGTGTAGTGAAGAGTAGCAGTGATTTATCTTTATTTCATAGGATGAAATGGAACAATAAAAATGTCATAACTTTCAATTTTCAGCGTATAAAATAATGTCAATTGTATATTTATTTCTGAATTATAGTAGATTACAATACTAAATAAAAGAGTGGGTAACACAAGATATAAAATAGTCAATAAGTACAAACTGCAAAAATCGTTATTTTTTTAAGATTTATTTTCTTCCTGTTCAATCGTACAATTTTTCGGGGATTTTAATTTTATTTGCAATACTTATGTAGGCAAGATGCCAATATTTAATCTGTAGGTAAATAATTTTACCCATAATTTAAAAGGAAAACTTAAATACAGTATGTGAATAAATTTCATAGAACTTAAAGAGAGAATTGAAAAGGGGTGAAAATAATTACTTAAGTTAGGGAGGATGGAAAATGTCCTTAGGGAAATATGAACGTATTCGTACACAATTTTATTTCAACATACATTTACGACAAATCCTTATTTTCAATCCTTCAATCAAAGAAAGACAAAAAATTGGAAAATGCGGATGGAAAGTAGAGTTCAGGAAAAAACTGCAACAGTTTTGTGACGATTTGAAATACGATTCATATCTTCAAATATTTCGATCAGTTTCCCTTGCCCGAGCGCGTGGTAGCACGGAAAGCGCTGCATGACCTTGTGTGGCAAATATCCGTTAACTACTTTGCCTTGTGTGGCAAAAAAATTAAAATTTCTCAAAGAAATGCTTATGTAATAAATGAACATATCTATAACAGTGGTTTCGTCTATTTAGGCTCGTTTGGTCGACTAAAAAAATATGTATAGTTCCATTTGACGAAAACAAAGTTACCTCAATATTTTGTAAAATACAAGTGACAACATATAAATGAATACACGTATCAACTAGCCCCATTCCCCCATGCACTGCCGTGATAATTGCATTGCAATAACTTCAATCGTTCAAAAACTGCAGGAGGCGCTAAAGTTACGTGACTCACCTTCTATGGTGAGAGACTAGTCTATAGATTGTTGGCTTGAATTGTATTTTATTTTTAATTTTTATGAGTTTAATGTCTACATAAAGTTCACAAATTAGGTACGTGTAGATATTGTATGCCGAAGTATTGTATACGGTTATTTCGACGGTAGTCTTAATAGTTTGTTCTTTCTTTATTCATATCTAATATGATTGGGGAGGTTACAGTCTGGGTGCGAACATTTTTGCGGGTGCTTCATTTTGATTTGTAACTTTCAGATCTAGTCATTATTATTATTATTATTATTATTATTATTATTATTATTATTACTATTATTATTACTATTATTATTATTATTCATCTAAATCACGACTAAAGATGTTATGAGTCGGGTGAATATAAAATCTACTCCAGCTTGCAACCAGCTACCTAAGGAGTAGATCTAGGGACTGTCGGTGCCTCTACAATACTTTGCGCAAAATGTGGGCTGTTCCAAATAAAGCGATTTCTTGCACTTCCCAGTCTTTTGAATTACCTGGGAGTTTAGACAAGTTCTTACACAAATTTTGCGGAACAACTCCCAGAGCTCCGATAACTATCGGGACGACCTGTGCTTTTACGCCCCACATTCGGCTGATCTTAATTTCCAAGCTCTTGTATTTAAGACGTTTCTCTGCCTCCTTGGTAACGACGTTTTGATCGCAAAGTACAGCAACATCGACAAATAAACACGATTTGTTCTCCAAGTCCCGGATAGCTATATCCGGTTTGTTTGCCGCTATCGTGCGATCAGTTTGAATTTGTTGGTCGTACAATATCGTACACAATCCAACAAACGTCACTGGTTTTGGTGAGTGTTCGTACCACTTGGGGCACGTGTTCGGAACTTCGAGGGCGGTACAGATCTGCCAGTGGAGGTAGCTACACGCCCTGTCGTGTCTTTTCAAGTATTCGGTCTTTGCTAGGATTGGACAAGCCGAGACAATATGCTCAATGGTTTCTACTTGCTCCTGGCAAATGCGGCATTAATCGTCTTGGGAAATTTTGAGAACCGCTTTATCATAATGTCGTGTTCTCAAGGCCTGATCTTGGGCAGCTATTACAAGTGCTTCCGATTCCGGCTTCATTCTTCCCCTTTTAAGCCACATAAATGATTCATCTTTATTGATCTGCACCTTGTCCATTCTTTTTAGGTATTGTCCGTGGAGTGGTTTCTCTCTCCACGATTTCTTTAACATTTTTTGTGTCTTATTATTATTATTTTGTTCCGCGAATCGGCCATCATGTGGCCACGCGGTACGTGCATCCCACCGGGGCTCAGACCTGATAATCGGGGTAGGTGCACGTCACTTTTTTTTTTTTTTTTGGTAGGGAAAATCAGCAATTTAATGCTGATTCCATTTTTATACCCTAGGGTTGTTAGCCTTGGGGAGTGCTATGAAATTATGATGATGAATGATAAAATAAGCACACAGAACACAACCATGTCCGAGGCGGGACTAGAACCGGCGAACTTCTGGACCCAGACCGCTATGGCACTACTGCTTTAGCAATCTCGACTATGGATCGGCATAGTTGTTGTTATTATATTGTTATATTATTATTATTATTATTATTACTATTATTATTATTTGAGTATAGGCCATGTATCACCACGCTACACGTCATCTTCCGAGGCCCGGAGAGAGAGGTGTATGTAATTCAGGTTTGATCAGCATTACGCTAGGTCCCATTTTTATCCCCCAGGATCGTTAGCCCTGGGGGTATGGAAGATGGAATGATGATGATGATGATGATGATAATGAAGGGTAAAAGGACGACACACAGTTACATACACACACAAATACACCCATTTGCGTGGCAGGACTCCAACCAGCGACCCTTTGGTGCGAGATCGCCACGCCGCTACTGTCTTAGAGATCTCGGCCACTCGGCCGACGTTATTGTTGTTATAATAACAATAATAATAATAATAGTTATAATAAGGCGCGGCGGGGCGGCGCGGGGCGGCGCGGGGCGGCGCGGGGCGGCGCGGGGCGGCGCGGGGCGGCGCGGGGCGGCGCGGGGCGGCGCGGGGCGGCGCGGGGCGGCGCGGGGCGGCGCGGGGCGGCGCGGGGCGGCCACCAGTTGCAGCCCACTGCACTGCGGCACGTGGAGCACCACGCACGCAGCACCCGCTCCGCTCCGTCCACACTCGCCGACCGACTGATTTTGATGGATTGATTAGTGATTGCGAGCGCGTCAACTGCTAACGTTGTTAGTCTCGTAACTGAAGTATATATTTTACAGCGGGAGGTTGCAGTGATCTTTCCCAGCGGGATAGCGAGTTCCGGCACCGACCTACCCGGCAGGTTCCGGTTTCCCTCACCCAGGTATCTCCCACCAGCAGGGCACCACCCCAGCAGGGACAGGCGCGGGGGACGGTAAGTTCCCGACCAGTCCCCAGACATGAGTAGTAGTGTAGTGCATGTTAGTGTAAGTATGTGTGTAAGGGGAGAGGATAGGACAAGGAAGAGGAAGGAAAGATCGCGCGCGATCCATCGCCCGTTTGTTAGGGTACCGTTCCAGTATTCGCCGAAACACACAAATCACCGATCAGAGCAGCCGGCCACCACAACTCTCGTCCAGACTTTATTTATTTAAAGTCTGGAGGAACAGGAACTGTGCGTAACGTGCTATGGGGAGGAGTTAATCCTGTGCATGTTTTCATAATTCTGTGATCCCTACCCGAGCTATACTAGTTGAATTCTGAATAGAGAAAGAAATGAGCAATTTTGGCAAGTATTGGTAAAAAAATATTCGCACCAATATAACAAAATATATTTTCAAGCGTAAATCAGCTATAGATTTGGCGTCTTATCTCTCGTCGTCCTTCGTTAAGGAATAATCCTTTCAGCCGCGACAACATTGAGAACGATAATTTGAATAACTATATTTCGCATTCAACTCTAGAAGACGTGCACAGATAATGAAGTTAGATTTATGTCCAGAAGCAAAACAAGGAGCCATTTCAGCATTTCCTCAAAGGATGAGGGCAACTGGACGAAAAACCTGATCGAGATGGAGATTATTGACTGAGGCTGAATTCGGCCCAGCTGTCTAGCTAGTGCCTGGCCGATTGAATACAAGGTAACCAATCCGCTCAGGTCCGGTGTGGTCTCCTTGCAGCTCTGAAGCGAGACGCGTGGAGCACCACGCACGCTGCACCCGCATCCGCTCCGACCAGACTGGCCCACTGAACACAAGCCAACCAATCGGAACCCGCACACACTCGTGCAAAACGCAGATCCCTCAGAGTCACAATCACTGTTAAAAATGGCAGAGGTAATAGTCCCTCGAATCACCGACTGAAGCGCTCATTGCAAAGTAGTGCCTATCCAAAAGCTATCTCTACAAGAATAATTTGAACACAAAACCATGCATTATTCAACAATTAGCAATGTGAAAATTACAATCAACGTTATGAAATAAACACTTTAGAAACTTGAGGTCTTATCCAACAATATTTTGCATTAATTACTAAGAAATAATCACATAATAAATTCATAGAATAATGATTAATTATTTACATTCACTATCCCTTTGTTTCAGGACATGAACAAATTAAAAACATTTTCCCGCTATATTAAATGTAATTTTGAAGAACTAATAATTCCTTAACAAAGATTGTTGAAATTTTGCGATGGGTGATGAATTATTGCTCTACTTAATTAGAAGTGTCACACTGTACGGGACCATAACTGTTTGTTGACAATTGTTAGTATTGAGTAATTTCAAAACGTTTGTCGAAGGTTATAAAACTCACATCATCCAAGAGGTTCGATATTCGGGTACGCGTGAATTCAGTAATCGGATGCGTGTTAACTGGTAAGTATTTACAAATTCCAATAGCAAGAAACACTTTTGCCTCGTAGCGACACGACACCTTAACAACCAGGGAAGAAAAATCCCTTACAATATTTCAGTGATGCTACTTGGCAGAACAGAATGCACCACACCCACATTCATAAGTACATTATTGCCGTATGTGCATGGAAGACATTTGTTGACAATAATACTGTTTTCTTAATTGTAGAAACGTAATAAACAATGAATACGATTTTAGTAGAGCACGAAATACATTTCCGCGAAACACGAATGTGTTCATATTTCCACTGCAATATTACCAGTTATTACTGCAAGTAAGTAGATGGCGTGGTGAAGGTAACAATTCGCACATCGTAATAAAGACAATCTCGCATGTATGAAACCTAATTATGTTTATCAGCATTGCAGTTTCTGACTTAGAATTAGATTTAATTGCCAGTTGTATCAATAAGCAATCTTACTTCCTTTGACACCAGCAACAGATTAAAATGTGAACACACTAACATTTCAACTATATAAGTAAATTCCACATTTTATCCCAAACAGGAGTACGATTAACCCAGCCGAATCTACATCGATGCCTTTCCAATCGCAATAACCTCTTTCTTCCTTTAGAGCCCCGCCATCTCGTCAATCGACGAGAACTGGCGTCGCGAGCATTCAAAGCACGCTTTCATCCAGCCATGTCGGCAAAGACCGATTGAATCGCCAACAGAATTTTTTCCACAAAACCCTATTCACATTACAGAGAAGCAACTGCGGCAACGTGACTCGCGCGACTGCGGCCAGCGGCAGCGCCACCAATGGATTCAGTGTTTCGCGGGCATTCAGCGACGGTAGCAGCCCTGCTCCACACCGCGCTGGCTGCGACAGCCAGCTTTATATTTACACGGGGGCTGTGGGGTTTCTATGCGTCTGATTACGCGCATTGTCGCGGGCGGGCGGGGAGCGTTGGGGAGCAGGCGGGCAACGAGCCGGGGGAGAGTGGGCGGGGATAGCGGGTGGGGATAGCGGGTGGGGAGCGGGCGGGGAGCAGGTGGGGAGCGGGTGGGAAGTGGGCGGGGAGCGCGCGGAGAGCGGGCGGGGAGCGGGCAGAGAGCGGGCGGAGAGCGGGCGGGGAGCGGGCGGGGAGCGGGCAGAGAACGGGCGGAGAGCGGGCGGGGAGCGGGCGGAGAACGGGCGGAGAGCGGGCGGAGAGCGGGCGGGGAGCGGGCGGGGAGCGGGCAGGGGATGGGCAGGGGATGGGCAGGGGATGGGCAGGGGATGGGCAGGGATGGGCAGGGGATGGGCAGGGGATGGGCAGGGATGGGCAGGGGTGGGCAGGGGATGGGCAGGGGGTGGGCAGGGGGAGCGAGCGGGGAGTGGGCGATGGAAGGGGGCGGGGAGTGGGCGGGGGAGCGGGCGAGGGAAGAGGACGGGGAGTGGGCGGGGAGCGGGCTGGCGCGGCGGGGCGCAGCGCTCCTCACGCTCGGGTGGTTTCATAACTAATTATGCCCATTGTTAATTAGGCGGGGGGCGGCTGCGTCGCGCGGCGGCGGCGGCCGGGGGCGGCGGGGGCGGGGGCGCGCGCAAAGCGGTAGCCTAGCAACGGGCTGAACCGCCGCTGGCGATTGTCGCCGGCCCTCGCGCGCCCCAGCCGATCGATCCCCGCGAACAAATGGACTCGCCTGCCGGCGCAGCGCGGCGCGGCGCAACGCGGGGCCTACGACCACACGAATAAGCGTCGAGGCGGTCGCCGCCGGTTGAGCCCGCGCAGCGCCGCCGCGCCGCGGACGGCCTCGCGACGGTTAGCCCGCGCGCGGTGCAGAAATCTCCCGACACGCATTCGGGGAACCGCAGATCCATAGCGAGGAAGAGAGCTAGGCCAGGGCTGCTCGAATGCAAGAATGGCGGCTAGACTGATCGCGGTTTCCGAGGCAGTGGCCCGCGTGCCGCTCGCCTTTTCCTAGACCAGAGACGACTGCGCCTACTGTGGCCTCATAAGGGTGTAATCAGAACACAGACGAGAATGGGTTGTAAGAACAGTAGTTTTATCTAGGCCGTATTCACAAATAACTAATTACACTGCTTACAGTTAACTAATTAAATAGAACCCACTGCTAGGAGAGATATTTTCCGAACGGTTACCACACCGCAACATTCGACCAATATTCCCCTGTGCGGAGCACCGCTCTACCCTGAGACAGACCACATGTTTTGCTAATTACGGCAATGAATTGCCGGCCCCTTGTCTTCGTGCACCACTAGCACAAACTTACGCACAACCTGCCGCCGACGTTGCTGGGAATCAAGAAGATCGAGGCATTGTTCTCGTGGCCTTATACAGGCCCTTCGGCGCTACCCGCCGCCCCCATTGCCTCCGCCCTAACGTCGCGTCCACACAGAACGGAAAGTCCCGGTACGTCATCGTCGCTTATACTGCGATTTTCGTAACTTTGTCCCTAAGAGAAATCAACTGTTGACGGTTTCATCCAATCGGAGCTTGAACGTCACCATAGTGACATCACTGTCGCGAAATATAAGCTCCTGATTGGATGGCAGCGAAACAGCTGATTCCTGTCACGGACAAAGTTACGAAAATCGCAGAATAGATACAGCCTTTGTTAAACATCCGGCTATGCCCGCCGTCGACCAGGTGCTTGTCTTGGTGTTTTAGCGCGCTACGACGCTACACTATCAGGCTGACTCCGGAAGCGGCGGGCCACACCGGTGGCTCCGAGATAAGCGCTCGCGCGCCGCGCGGCGCGCCAAGTGGGCCGCCCACTAGAGCGGCGCCGCAGCCCTTCACCAAACGATAATTGGTTTTAATTTAATAGTGTAAAAATACCGTAAATATAATGTATCAACGGTGTTCACACTTCGTGATTTAACGTTGGCAAACGTGCATCTTCTTCTTTGCCGAAATGTTGCGTTAGCAGACCGCTTTAATGTTAGTTGTGAATTATAGTACGTAGTGAACTCATTTTTGTTTTTTCGAATTTTCTCTAGTCCTGTTCTGCTGAAAGGAAATTCTGCCCCCTGTTCTACTTTCCGGAGTTTGTTCCAGCTAGACCGCGACAATGTAACAGGATGTTGAGCTAGTATTCACCTTTTCCATTTCTCATTTTCAAAGAGTACGTAGTATTCCTCGTGACGCTGAGTTCTTAAGACCTTCCAGTGCATACTTCAGCGTATATTCGCAAAGAAGATTTCGCAACATTCAAGTGAATCTCTCAAAGAGTAATGCAAATTTCGAGAAATGTTTGAATTGTGAAAAATATGATGAACTGAACATGAAACAACCCCGACCTAATACTAAAACAATCATAAGGACGTCAGTTGGACATGGCACCATGAACAATAAGAATTTAGCAGTAACTGAGATTAGGAAACTAATAAAAACATGTCAAGATATTTTAAAATTACAATTTTTTATTTCAGGAATAAATCGTTCTTATTACGAACTTCCAGGGAAGCCCCTTGTGTATTAAGTTGTGGCCATGCCGCTCTGACACGAATCTATCCTTTGATTTAAAAAAAATAAGGATGGTGTAAAACGCAGAGAACGTCATTAAAAAAGTAATCACTCGGTCTGATGCTGATCTCTTCACGGTAACAAACCTTTACGTATTTCAATCAGAAAACAGTACAAGAGTCCCACTGTGATGTAAAAGCCGCAGTGTCATTGTTATTAGTGCACTAATAAGCGAGAGTAGAGAAAGGGATAAAAATGGAACAGAATTTCACTTCATGTTTCATGAAATTTCATTAGAATACCAATTGACACCATTTGAACCATACTTTATAACAATCAACTGCTCTTAACAGTGTTACATGCATCATAACTTAATAAAGTTTACGATAAATGAACACCACGAAATATCAAGTGTCATGATGGGGTAGTTAATTTAATTTTCCGCAAATTTTGTTTTTTCCACATGACAAGCTTCGCTTAAAATGAACCACCTACGTTCATATTGATCTGAAAGTGTATTATATGCACTTTGACCAATAGGGTACGTAACCAGTTATGTCAGTTATATTTAGAACAAATTTAGAAAATTATTCTGCCCAAATGTTTATTTCCGTATGCACGAAGTATGAACTGTATGATTCGGCTTAGAATACGAAAGGAACTGTAGCATATATCTTCGTAGAATAGTAAATAATAATCCATCCATTTCTATGTCTCCAGAAAAAACGCATTAACCGATCGCAATATAATCGTGATTTACCTACTGCTAGCATGAAACACGTCAACAGACATTACAAACATTACACTGTGATCTATCACGTCATGACCGTGGGGGCATCAATTACATCTTTATTTTCTTCACAACTATCACCGATTCAGAAATTTCACTTTCTCACTCAGAGGGTAACAGTATGTATAAACTCAAACATGTCAAAATAAACATGAATTATTTTATTTCTAAGATAATACGCACAATTTGGGAACGCCCTGATATTATGCTACATTAATTTTGTCATTGGCAAAAAAAATTATCCTCTGATATCAGGATATTCGTTTAACATCGGAGATACGCAATGTTTGAACAATATTTATCACCAAGATGGAGAAGCATGTTAAAAATACATTGACACTTAAAACTAGAAAATAAACGGAAATGAAAATCATTTTGCAAATAAGCCTTCAAATTATACATTCCGGTAACGTGTTACATTTTACTCTGCGAGCGATTAGATCACCAGATCTCTAAACAGGTCTCGCGCCGCAGTTCACAACCAACGCAACACCAGGTCCAGTGCACTCGGCTGGGGCGACGACACACATACCTATCGCCCACAAACCATCCGCGGCGGGCTCGTATTTTTCCACCTGCAATAGCTGTCGCGGGGCCGGGCGGCGCGCGGCGGAGAGAGCGGTCGCTTCCGGCAGGTCCTCTCCGGCTCTTCCCGCGACGACGAGTCAAAACGCAACGGCTCTTTGCGCGTGCAAACACGACAGGCACATCCAGTGGCCGCACAAACGGGGTAAAAAAAAGCTGTGGAGAGTCGGTGAGTGCCTGGTTTGGTGAACGAATCAACACGAGCGGCGGGGACAGAACATACGTTCCATAACGCACTGTAGTCAGAGAAATAAAACTACACGAATGTTGCATCTAACACCCTAGTGGCAACATGCCCCAAATTTAAACAAATACTATGAGTGCACCTGCCACTTAAAACTTTTATCAACTGAAAAGCGCTACGTCAGGAGCATTAATTACAGTCTCAAAAACATTATTCGAAAAAAAAAATTGAAGATTTAAAGTGTTTCTACATGCACCATTATCGACAACACTCAAACCTTTAAAAAAATGTTGAATGTTGTGTCTGACATGGAAACACAAATTTTCAACAGAATTCTTGAATCTTTAAGCAAATCTATAGAGCACTGGAAAAAGAGTAAAAACAGCTGGCAACCAGAAGTTGGGATTAATTATGTAAAGTTAATTTAAACTGAGTCGACTTGTCAATTACTCGCAGACAAAACTCCAAACTTTAATGGAGAGAATAATATATCGATTTTGAAATATAACTGTATCCGAAGAGGTGTCGATAGGTCTACTTGGTATCCATGCTTTCAAAGTATTACGACTTCCCTACCGCCGCCAATGTTTGACAAGAGGGTACATAATGTTATGAAAAAAAAACACCACCACCAACAACAACATCAAAATCGCATGATGACATGCGCTGCCAGGCTGAAGTGAAATAGTTGTTTGTCCCGTGTGAAAAACCTACGCACACTTTCATTCCCGGGGCTTCTTGGCAATTACAATATTGAGACTCCTCCTTTCTAGGAATTAAAAAAAAGGCACACAGAAAAATGGCGTTCGCACGTCATGAGAGATAAGGCAGCGTCAAGAGAGAGTTCGAATCGAATGTTTTCCGTCAATACTCGGGCTTGTTGGTGTAGAAGACGAGTTCCCTCTACACAGCAAACTGCCAGGACTCAATGTCTCCCGCAAGCAATATTATTATGTTTTATACGCCTAACTTTGTTTTATAATTTCCACTTCTTTATTATCAGTATTGTTGTAATCCAAATATAAAATCTGAATTAAATAAATATATTTTAAAAGCTGTACAACTAGTAAAACAGTTAAAAAGATTTTTTAAAACTCCGAGAGTTCTTGGTTACAAAGAGCACAAGATTAAAAATTTATTTAAATATAATTTGTAAATAGCTTGAAGTTTTGCGTTTGACGGTACCCTTCTATCCCCTATAGACAAGACTGTTTTCGCTTTGGTCCTTCCAAGCTCTTTTTTATGTAATAATAAATGGAAAATTATTATCTAGTCTTCTAGGAACAAGCGCACTAGCAACTTCACAAAACGACTAGAAACAGGACAACTTCACAAAAAATGACATGGAAAAGTGATATTTTTTTACGTGTTATTGGTGAAATCAATAAAAATTCTATTAAATGTCATGTAGTTGACATTTTCATTTCGTTCTTCTTTCGTATGAGATGCCCTTTGGGTTCCTTTCACGAAAATCGTTGGCGTGATGTAACCCTTCCGATCGAAGAACGGAAAATTCTGCCTCGGCGAGGTCATGCTTGCACGAGCCGAAATGATGAACATGACGTAGTGATTAATGCATACAGCGAATCCGGTAGATCAAAAAAGGAAGGTTCTTAATAAAACCTAAAACATAGGGACACGTGACATACAATACGTGACTTTCACTAGCAATTCAATTTGCGTCATGTAATACAAAATAATGTTGACCGCATGAATAACAACGGGCAAACGATAATCTCGAGAGCTTCGCGCAAATTCAGGCTTTTGAGGCTATTGATAAAAGAAAAATATCATTTCGCAAATGCTTTTTTCTAGTAAGTCAACTCAGTTACTACGTAAATAGGCTACCCTTAAGTGTTTCAATGAAACGGTCTATCATTTGCTTTGCGTCTCACAGCAAATCATAGATGTGATTAATACATCTCTATACAAAATAATCCTAAATTCAAAAGAAGCTTATTTACAGTTTTTACATTACTATTGAGTCGTGCCGGAGCTAGACAATTTGGGCCCGGGGCTATGTTGAAGCTTAGCCCCCGCCCAAAAACATTAAAAAAGTTAAAATTGAATCAAGAAATTATCAGTTATTTTATTTACAACAAATAACAAAAATTACGTTTAAGTGAGAAAAATTGTTTGGAAATATATTTTAAATAATAGTTTTAAGTGAAAGTACTTAGAGATCAAATAATAAATTACCAATCTTAAAACGCTAAAAAAACTGTGTTTAGTTAATGTTCAATAAAATCACTATTTCAATACATGAAAAACTAAATATGAACTTTAGTTGAACCTATTTTAATGTTAGCGTCATTTGATTCATTTCAGGGAGTTCTAGCTTATAAGTAATGGCTATAATCACATTCAAGGTGAAAAATTAATTGAAAGTTTTATGAAATCTCAGACTACAGTACCGCGACTTATAAAATGACGTTAACGATTTTCTCAAGTTCTAAATTCTTTTCAATTTGTTACTATTTTTCCCCACTAATCCCATCAGGGGCCCCTTGACTTGCGGGGCCCCGGGCGACCGCCCGTTCTGCCCGCCCCTAGCGCCGGGCACTGGCCATTCTCCGCCAGGTGCACTCGTGCGAGGTGCCCGAGGCGCTCGGAAGGGCGGACGCGCGCCCAGAGGGGCCAAACGGAGGGGAGGAAGACGTTCCGATGGCCGAGCGGGCGCCGGGGATGCGAATGGAGGTCGAACGCAGATGGGAAAGGAGAAAGAAAGATCGAGCACGAGCGAAAAGAACTGCACACTTGGCAGGGGCGGCTCTACAATTCCAGAACCCACCTATTCTACTTCTCCCAAATATGTTTTGTAGAGGTTTCGCTCTGGAAAGACAGCTTCTCTGTTTTTGGACGACACGGTCTGTGTTTACTCTCCTCGCGATTAATTCGCGAGGCTTCCGTGAGATGCAATTTGAAGCTCCCAAACATTTCGCATTGCTGTCAATGTCAGTTATTGGGCGGGGTTCGCTCCTTCATAAGAGATCATGCTCGAAGCAGCTCTAGGGTTCCGATGAGCCCCGATTGCTTCAGCAATAATGCCGAAGCGCATGACCTAACTGCCCTTCCAACGTGCGATAGCAGAAGCGAGAACGCATGCATCTCGCATAGGTTTCTTAGCAAATGCTTGATGTAGTGGTTTTCGGTGTTGTTTCGTCTTGCATGTAGTGCATCGTATTTTGATAAGGCGTAGTGATCGGCGTGTGCAAAGGTGAATTATTAACTACTCAAATTGCGGTGATAACATTCGGCCGAAAATGCATTCTGTGAGTCGCCTTATTGAGCATTCATTTTCTTGATTGGTTTATAAGGATTAGATACGAGTAAAAGAACAAGTTAGGACCCTTTCGAAATTAAAACTCGAAGTTTTAGGCAGCAGCCGAGGCAAAACCTTTACAAGGCGTTTCGGTAAAGACATATGCAAGAAACAAGGGGATATGAGGATGTGATCAATTGCATGCTCTTTTCTGTTTCCCATGCATTCTTTTTGGTGCGGAAAGTGCGTGGTCAAAGACAGGGGTGAAAGATCTAGTGTATCTCGCTGGAAAAAAGAAGAGGGGGGGGGACCCACACACAAAAACATCAGAAGTCGAAGTCACACTTGAAGTTCATTTATCACTTTCTGGGACAGTAAACGTACAGTCACAAATGGATTCTGCTTATTGGTCGAATATTCACAAACACAATAAAAGAATGTCACCAAGAATAGGTATGTTCTTTCGAAAAATTAAGTTTCGTGGAACATATGAAACTCGCAAAACAAAAGTTAACTGACGTACGAGTAATATGAATGGTCCAACTTCTAATTTCGAGCGGAGCAGAACTACTATGTTATTTACTCACGAGCCGCCACTGGGACAGGCATGGTGAGAAGAGCAAAAATTCTAGAAAAGGAGGCAAATGTAATAGTACAGGGAATGGTGGACAGGATGCTGATGGCAGAAGAACTGTAGGGATCTAGTGAAGATCAGAGCAAGAATGTCAAGCGGGCGTGGAGGAGGAGAAGAAAGAGGAAAAGTCGAGAAAGGCCACTAAGCAGAGCAGGGATTAGCACAAGTTCTACGCGTTTCCGTGAAATCTAGTGGAAATGAGGATCAGAGCGAAAACAAGCACTTCAGGAGAGGAAAGTAAATCAGAGATGGTGCGCACGATGGTGAGTGGTGCAGAAATTCGAGCCGGGTCGGGTCGTGAATGGAGCAGATCTCCAGCAAGATGATGGATGAAGCAGCGATCCCTTGAAGTATGATGAGTGAAGTAGAGTTGTGGATCAGGATGGCGAGTGAAACAGATGTCGAGCAGGATGGTGAGTGAAGGAGAGAAACCGAGGAGGATGATAAGTTAAGAAGAGGAACCGAGCAGAATGGTGAGTGAAGCAGAGAAACCGAGCAGGATGGTGAGCGAAGCTGTCATCGAACAGGATGGCGAGCGAGACAGATGTCCAACGTGACGGGGAGACGAGTAGGGGCGGCGAGCTAGTCGGGGCATGCATGCAACAGTGAAGGCAGTGGTGGTGGTAGGGGCGGGGGGGAGGGCTAGACGCTGCAGAGACGATTACTCCATTGGGACGCGCACTCAGCGGCTCCGCTCAGCGCGGCGCGGCGCGGCGCGGCACGCAGCGGCCAGCGGCGCGGCGCGGCGCGGGCTCCGGGTGCCGCGCAAGGAACACAATACGACTCCGCGCAGCCCTAACTTAATTCCAAGCGTTCGCGGAGCCGTTTGCGAGTTTCGGCGCGCTCCGACATTCCGCCTTTAAAATTAACCCGCACTCGGCCCCGCCCCGCCCCGCCGCCGGCTGCGGCGGAGAGGCGGCGCCGCGCGGGGGCGGAATGCAGGCGACGCCGGGGGCGGAAGACCCAGCGCCTGCGGAAGCGGTAACGGTCACTAATGCAAGAGGTAACGGTCACTAATGCAAGACGTAACGGTCACTAATGCAAGACGTAACGGTCACTAATGCAAGACGTAACGGTCACTAATGCAAGACGTAACGGTCACTAATGCAAGACGTAACGGTCACTAATGCAAGACGTAACGGTCATTAATGCAAGACGTAACGGTCACTAATGCAAGACGTAACGGTCACTAATGCAAGACGTAACGGTCACTAATGCAAGACGTAACGGTAACTAATGCAAGACGTAACGGTAACTAATGCAAGACGTAACGGTAACTAATGCAAGACGTAACGGTAACTAATGCAAGACGTAACGGTAACTAATGCAAGACGTAAGGTTAAGGGAACGGGAACGGAGGGGGTAAGGATAATATTGACAATGGAAGCAGTAAACGGTAACTAATGGGAGCGGTAACGGTACGGTAGCACAATGGGAGTAGAAAAACAGGTGGTGTCAGATTTAACTGGAGTAAAGCCAGGAGCACATGCCGTGGATGAAACCGCCCTTCAGCAGGGTAATGTGTGATAAAAAGAAGCTAACACTGCGGACAAGCAAAAGTGGTCTTACAGAAAAGGAAAATATGTCTCAATCAGGTGTCTTAATGGTTTCAAAGGCGATAAATGATGTACATGCAAAAAACCGAAAAAATATTTTTGACATAATCCCATTTCCAAAATTATCAGAATTATATAAAATTGTTTTAATATAACACACAAAGCATTCAAATATCTTCAATAGGTTACAGCAAGAAAACTTCACAAAACATTAAGAGTGAAAAGTAGCAGAGACGTAGATAGAAATTAGTAACCATGTAGAGAAAAAGTCCAGTACTGGGTCGTGGAAACGATGTGGCTGAAAGGAAAATGTTCATATCCTCAATATTAAACACAACACTATCTCAGCTGAAAATTCTATGATGTTTCATGAAACAGTCTGAATAAATATATAGTGAGGGTTATTCACGGGCATACATCTGACTTACGACTTCATGTCACCTAGAGTTACCATTGACTTGTTAAATCATTCAAAGTTTGGTAGAAATGGCATCGCAGAGTCCCTGAAAATAGACCAATCAAACTGTTAAGTATTAATTCTGACGCGAGTCTTGCTTGTATTGAAGGAAATATACAGACGCTCTCTTAGACAACGTGAAAAGCAACGAAAAACTAAACGAAAGGAGGACGATACTCAGCAGACTGAGACCGTGGAGAATGGCAGGAAGTGCAGATGCTTGACGAGCTGCCATACCGCGCGGCTTGTCACGGTAAATCGCTCACAGGCGGCGTGGATGCCACGGGCGAGGGCGGGGGCGGGAGCGGGGGCGGGAGCGAGGCGAGGAGGAGGAGGGAGGGGGAGGAGGGGGAGGGAGTGCGCCGCAGGCTCAGAAGCTGCGACGGCTTTTGCGAGACGCCGCAGCGCCGTCGCGACGCGTCACGGAGATAAAACCGACCGGGACGTTCGCCCTTAATGAACGCTGTTAATTAGCTTTTGTCATGACCTGTGAAACTGGCTTGGCTCTCAGTACTTCATAATGGATTCTAAAAAAAAAAAAGTCCTCAAGAGCCACGCATTAACTCTGGGCGCTTGCGTTTAAGCGAGAGACATTAAACATCTTATTGATTTCTGTCGGCGCTCGAGAACGTTTTGAAGTTTATGGCACTTCAAAAGTCAACAATCTCATCGTTACAGATGCCTACTCTCAATCGGTCATAATTCAAAGCTTTTCGCTGGCGCTGTTTCCTTTTTGTGTTTGCTACATGGAGGACGACAACTGGATTAACTGCGGCGATGGACGGCGGGCGCAGCCGCCGCGGGGGAGGGGGGGGCGGCGAACAGGCAGAAGCGCCATTAGCGAACCGTCCGTTTTCCACGACCGCAACTCGGCGCGGCGCAGGCGGCGGCGGCAGTACCATCGACTGGGCGGAGGCGGCATGGTGGAGAGTTTGAGTTGGGTGAGGCAGCGGGGGGGGTGACATAGATGGGCGGCGACGGCGGTCGAGCAGACGGCAGCGATGGGGAGGGGGCAACGGCGTGCATCAAGGCAGCGGGAGCGGCGGTGTCCCAACGGAGTGGAGGCGGGGTGGATAGGCGGAGGCGGGGGCGGCGCTGTCCCAAGGGAGTGGAGGCAGGGAGGATAGGCAGGTGGGTGGATAAGCGGAGGCGGGGGCGGCGCTGTCTCAAGGGAGTGGAGGCAGGGAGGATGGGCAGGTGGATGGATAGGCGGAGGCGGGGGCGGCGCTGTCCCAACGGAGTGGAGGCGGGAGGGATAGGCAGGTGGGTGGATAAGCGGAGGCGGGGGCGGGCGCTGTCCCAAGGGAGTGGTGGCAGGGAGGATGGGCGGGTGGGTGGATAGGCGGAGGCGGATGCGGGGGCGGCGGTGTTCCAACGGAGTGGGGGCAGGGAGGATGGGCGGGTGGGTGGATAGACGGAGGCCGGGGCGACGTCGGTGAAGATCGCACAGGCGGGGGTTGAGTGGGGCGGGACGAAGGCAGGGTGAGTGCCTGGTAGAAGGAGAATAGTGACGGCGACGCAGGAGCAAGGCAAGGCAGGGCCGGGCGGCGACGAAACGGCGCGGTGGTAGCTAGGGAACGGGTGGAGGCGGCGGCGGCGGAAGAGGCGGTGGGCGGGGTAGGGAAGAGTGGCCGCGGGGGCGGGGGCGCGGCGACGTGGCGTCTCCCGCGCGCAACGCGACAGTCCCCTTCATTAGCGGCCCGGACAATGGAGAGTGGACGCGCCCGCAAGCCGCTCCTCCATTTGGCGAGGGTGTGCGCCAGCAGCAAATGGCGGTCGGGCGCGCCCCGCCCCGCCCGTCGATTACAGAAAAGTGGAGTGGAGTGAAAAGTGCGTTATGGCCTCGACATGTTTAACGAACAGCCTGGGACTGAATCGATCCCAAAGAAATTTAAAATGACGTTTCCTAATACTTTAGTGCGGCAGCAAATAAAACCTTCTAAAATTCATGATAGACTTCATGTCAAAATAGAAAGCATTTTGACAAAGTCAGAAAGCATTTAAGACTATAATTAATAATAATAAAAGTAAAATAATAATAATAATTATTATTATTATGTATGTTATCTTCGCATTAATCGTAAACCAATAAAAAGGGTCGTCCATAAATTACGTAACGCAAAAGAGGAGGGTGCGAGTCTCAGGTAGCGTTATGCTGCGTTACATAGAGGTAAGGGGTATTACTTAAGTGTTACACAAAATTAATATTTATTTTTTTATATTTTAAACATTTGATGAAATAATTTTTTTAGTCCTGTACGAAAACGGTAAAATATTAACGAATTATATCGTTTTAAAAACATAAAAAAACGAAAGTTATTACTTCCACATTGTTACAATAAATAGAAATATTTTTTTTAACATTTTGTTTTTGAATCTGTAGGATTAGGAAGAAAGTATTCAAAATTGATACGAAGTATATTCTAAACTATTTAAATTGGCGCTGTAGACTCTCGCACTTCAGTCATTCACGGCGGCTTGTTCACAGCTTGTGATCAACCATTTCTCGCCCAAGCATTCTTCCTCCACTCGCAACTTTCCCCAATCTTATTGTTAGGTGCAGCCAGCATCACCAACTAACGTTTACTTTAATATCATTAATTGTAATATACAACACAAGTAAAATACATAGAAATTGTTTTTACTATGATATAATTTATTTTCACTTCTTGCATGTATGGGGGGGTGTTGTTGCAACTGTTAATTATTAAGGGGGGTTGAAGCGCGCGTTATGGGTGTGTTACAAGGGGGGAGGGGGTATTAAAAATATTCCAAATCTGCGATACGTAATGAATGGACGACCCCATATACTGCACAATGATTCTGAAGAATTGCAAGAATACGACTTTTCTTAATTTATGTGCCAAATATAAAGAAGTTCCTTTTAGCAAAATGTATTGAAATACACATACATCGGAGTGTAGACGAAGAGCGCGATGTTTATCCATCTAGAAAAGAGGTCGGGCCAGTACTTGAAGGTACATCGCCCAATGATATAATTTGTGTGTGCGGAATACTGATGGGACTACAGGATAAATTTGGTAATGCGTTTAATACATTCAGAACGTATGAACGCACGTTTCCCCATCTGTGACATTTTTCAATTTGAGGTGAATTTCATTTCCAGGCAAGTCTGTAAGCAAATGAACGTGAAATGTCATACTGAATTCGCAGATCCACTAACGGACTAAAAATTGACGCCCACTAGTGCGTTTGAATAACTATTTCACGTGAGCAGAAAATGCAAATTATCCTTTTTATAAAAACGAATCCACAAAATTGAATTGCTGGACCGTTCCAATTTCCTTTCTGATTGCGCATCAATTATTCATGAATTGCTCTTCATTCTCATAGTAATGTCTTTCAGTATTGTATAACAGACATTTCCCTATAGTGTGCGTACATTTGGGCAACATAAATTGTAAACTAATACATTAACGGACATAACTTCTTCCTGCAACTGCATTGGCGACAACGAACTTACAACGAAAATGTTTATACTATTAATTATAAAGCGAGGACGTGTGCTCATTTTTGAAAATATTTGTGTGAGTCCTTTTCTCTTCTTTTTTAGAAAAAAATAGTTAGATATTTGCCATCGATCAAAGAATTTTAAGGGTAACAAAATCCTCCCTTTTTTTAACAATAACCCCCTGAATTTAAGAGATTATTGAATAGCCAGATATCAGTTCCCAACTTTTGACTTATGATGCACGAAATTAAATTCTTCACCAAAAACTTCATTATTGGTTGTCGACAGCAGCTTTCAGATTTCCGACCAAATGGGGCATTTCTGAACGTTTCGCATTTCAGATTCGTTTCGCAGTCCTTGAAATCTAAATACTGACATTTCTCCCTACACAGTATTATTTTTATTTCGCCTTATTTGATGTGCCAATCCGGCAGGTTCGCAAATAAGGATCTGTTAGCAAGTCGGTATTATCAAGATGATCTTCCACAAAGGCCGTTTAACCCGTTCGCACATCCTACAAAGTTGGTTTGGCTGGAAGACGGGAAATATAAATTTCAGTGTCCAATCACATGAGTTGCCAAGAGCATAAAAATACATTTCCTCTTTTTTTTGTTGTTGCAACCAATCGAGAAATACTGTAAATAAAAGACAATGTCTCAATCATTAAAATAGGATTACTTCAAAAGCAAAAAAAGAATCCTACACAAATCGACGACGCCCGTACGAGCACACAAATGAAATTGAACAGAAGAGGAAGGCGGAGATGCAGCGCCAAAAGTGAGCACAAGAGAGTTCTCTGAAAAACTGAAGGCGACGGCACTTCTTAATATCGCACACCTCGCCGGCGCCCGCAATCTACGGGGCTTAAACGGGACGGCGCTGACAAAGGGAAAATGAAGAAGTAACGAAATTTAATGGGAGCACCGGATTAGGCGCTCGTGGGGGTGACTGCTATCGGTTTGTGGCAGCGACAGCAAGAGGCCATGCAGACGACGACAGTGAGGGCGAGCGAGCGAGTATTGATTCCGAGCGCGTCAACGGCTGAGGACACGGATCCCGTAAGTGTAATACATGTTATGTCCCGTACTTGGAGGTGTTCTTCGCTTGATCGAGATATTCGGCACAGTCCTACAGGTCGACTTGTGGATTTCCCTCCTCCAGAGGTCCTCCAGTGGGCATCGCCTCAAGCGGACAAGCTCTTAACACACGAAAGCAGAGGAAGGGTAGAGCGCGTGAATGTGTTTATAGGTAAGGGAAGAAGAGGGCAGAACGGATCCACGGCCGTTTGTTAAGGAACTTGTCTGGAATTCACCTGGTACTGATCGAAGGAACCACGGAAAACTAGCGATCCGAGCGGCCGGCCGCTAGAATTTTCCAGAGAGTGAATTGAATCCAGCCACGTAGCCAGCGTCCAAAATACGAACCGTTGGGACTCGATCCTAATATTTTCCAATCAACGATGATGCAGAGGCAAACCTTTGGTCACTGATCTACCAAAGCGGGCCTGTGATGGCGAACATGGCGACAACAATGAAAGAATATCAGCTTATGAACTAGCCAGAATGGCAAGCAAGTCGTTGGTGACAATATAATTCACTCATTTATTCTAATGTGAGTGAAGTCATGATGGCAGTGCTGACAGCCGGCGAGGTGTCAAATACCGCTTAGGCAACGGAAGAAAGGCAGTGGAGAGGAGAAAAAGAAATGGTTGATGTCAGAGCATGAGGAGGCGATGTCGGCAGACAGCACAGGTAGTTGTTAATCGACGTAATTTTCTTTATATTTATTAAATATGACACTTAATATAAGTGATGGGTTCACATACTGTAGTATATTAAAGACACCCAGAGAATGATTAGCTTTCACCCGCCATCTCTGTCAAAGGCTCTGCCAAAGAGCTTACTGTAGTGTAATCAATACATGCGTTCGATATTTGTCAAGGGCGTGGTTTAACATAGGATATATGCATCAATGTCACCTACGATTCAGTGAAAAAAGTTACACGCGAAATAGAAAAATGCAGACGAATGGAATTAGTACTTATTAATCAACAAACAATATTTTATAATTTGTAATTTATTATTCTTAGAAGGTGACAGTAAAGCTCTTCTTAAACTGCTAGTATTAAACTATGTATGATATATGATAACGTAATTAAGATAGATAAAAATAATGAAGAAGAATGTGGATAGAATAAGTCTTTGACAAAAATGTCTCATTAAGTTCAGGTATTTGAAAAGCAAGGAGACTAGTGTCAGTAAGCATGATTAATACGAAGTATAATTAATAGGAATTTACATATATTTGCTCAAGATAAGAAACTCGTTCATATTTCATGATGAAAAACTGGAAGTAACTTCCGAAGCACAAGATGAAAAATGAGACCGTTCACACAGCCAACGTAATAAAACTTAAAAAAGATTTATTCTTGATCGTATTGATCATACAATCCACCCACTATACAAAATTTTTACTGCTATTCAGAAATTGATATTTCATTCTAATAATAGAATTTCATTAGATAGAAGAACGGATGTTGATATTTACTATAACTGTTTACAAACATTCAATCAAATAAATTTACATTCATTTATAATTACCATTACAAAGTTGTTCTGAAAACAATACTAAATGTCTATTTCAGTACGAAGGAAACTTCCATACTGATATCTCAGTGTAACATCAATCTAATTTCCCAGCAAACAAACTAATTCTACCAACTCCAGGCCCTGTGAATCCTATTCGAAGCCATTCTGGAAACCCAGACAATCCCCTGGTGCAGAAGAACACTGCTCTGCGCAGCAAGAGGAAGGCAGCAAAGTTGGTGTCGGAGGGGCTGTTTAAACGCAGGGGGCGCTACGGAGAAAGAAGGCACGACGAGGCTTATCTCCGCAATTGGCGTCCGTTTTCGCTCCATTATCAACAATGAAGGCGACGCAACTGCCACGCCCACAGGTGCGCTACGTCTCCGGCCTGCCTCGCCTTCCTTCAGCCCCCACCCGCCCCCGCGCTGCCTCCGCCGCTCCTCCACACTAACCCCTGGCTCTCTACCCCACCTCTCTCGCCTCAACCCATCTCTTAACTCTCCTCCACCCCCTCCTCTACCTCGCTTTCTCCTCGCCTCCGCCCCGCTTCTACCTCGCTTCTTCCTCGCCTCCGCCCCGCCTCTACCTCGCTCCTTCCCCGCCTCTGCCCCACCTTTTCCTCCCCCTCCTCTACCTCGCTTTCTCCTCGCCTCCGCCCCGCCTCCACCTCGCTTCTTCCCCGCCTCTACCTCACCCACGCCCGGCCTCCACCTCGCTTCTTCCCCGTCTCTACCTCGCCTCCACCACCCCCTCTACCTCGCTTCTGCCCCGCCTCCACCCCGCCTCCACCTCACCCACGCCCCGCCTCCACCTCACCCACGCCCCGCCTCCACCTCACCCACGCCCCGCCTCCACCTCACCCACGCCCCGCCTCCACCTCACCCACGCCCCGCCTCCACCTCACCCACGCCCCGCCTCCACCTCACCCACGCCCCGCCTCCACCTCACCCACGCCCCGCCTCCACCTCACCCACGCCCCGCCTCCACCTCACCCACGCCCCGCCTCCACCTCACCCACGCCCCGCCTCCACCTCACCCACGCCCCGCCTCCACCTCACCCACGCCCCGCCTCCACCTCACCCACGCCCCGCCTCCACCTCACCCACGCCCCGCCTCCACCTCACCCACGCCCCGCCTCCACCTCACCCACGCCCCGCCTCCACCTCACCCATGCCCCGCCTCGCTTCTTCCCCACCTCTACCTCACCCACGCCCCGCCTCCGCCTCGCTTCTTCCCCGCCTCCACCTCACCCACGCCCGGCCTCCACCTCGCTTCTTCCCCGCGTCTTCCTCGCTTCCCGTCCATCTTCCCCCTCGCCTCCACTTCTGCTGCGCCCCCACGCCCTCACACCGCTTCCGCCCCGCCTCCTTTGCCCTCCCGCCCGCTCCCTCAGAGCAGAGTGGCTCCTGCCGGCGCCAAGGAGCTCTTATCGCGCCAGCCCCTCCGACGATTCTTCTAGTTGTTATCTGGGCGCCGCGCTCTCGAGGGACGATGAAGCGGGGGGTGCTGCAGGTGCAGCGCGGAGAGGGCGGTGCCAGCGGCTGCGAGAATGCGACGGCTGAAGAGAGAGACAGAGGAAACGGTTAGGTCTTTGGTAAACAAATAAAGAAAATTAACACAATCCTTTGTGAGTTGGAGCGCGGGATCACATGATGTTCTCATCCGTGATAACTTCGCAACGCTTGTGTGATGCGAGGGAGGGACGTAGTCTGATGTCACACTGCGAACTTCCGTCGATTCGTTCGGCGATAGGTTTCTTAAGTGTTGTCTGTCTGGGCCTTCGCTTCGCTCTGCCGACTCTTTCCTTCAACCTCACGGTCCACTGGGAATTAAACTGTTTACAGAGCGCGGGCTGTAGTTGTTTGCTCCGCCGTCAATCGATAGTTCGCGGCGGGGACCAAGTGAACCCAAGACCTAGAGCAAACCATTCCGATTCACATGGGAGAACCTCCCGACGATTCCTTCGCTTCTCCAGCATCGTTCCGGGTAGAACAAAACAGATTTATTTCGCTCTAGTACATTCTTACATTCTACAGTCACCTCACCGCGATATACGAAAAACTATGAATGCTCCAAAATACTTTTAAGAAAGAAAAAAAATCGAATTTTATGATGAGCTTTCTACTCGTACGTAAATGAAAACTGATATTGTTCACAGCCACCTACCTACATAAAACGTGGAAACATGTAGATACCATTCACTAATGTAACCTGAACACTGTTATATTTAAAGTTGTTCGCATTGAATTTCCATTACAACTTTAAAAATAAAATGTACACGGCATCCGCTTCGTCATGTGATCAATAAATCGCAGGAACCTAGCATGCTGCACGTCATGGAATCTAAAACTTTCTCCCATCGCAACTTCACGCTTCGGCAGATACTTTATCGAACTAAATAACTTCGTGTTGCAATATGTAAATAGCATTTCACAAAGCTACCAGTCCAGACAAAAAAGAATGAGAGGAGAAAACATAAATTTCCAACAACAGTATGTATCTGAAGAGTTGTAAAGAAAATACAAAAACAACAACAACTAGGAACTGTAGTTCAAAACAATATTTCACTTTTCCACACAATTTCCACAACGATAGTGGCCCAATGGAGAGGCGCTCAGTTCATTCCAGAAAAATGCTTTCAGCCGTACTTGGGCTCCGGATTTGGAGCACACACAAGTTGGCATTGACTTCGTTCGAAGAATTCCGGTTGCGAAAGATTCACTTTCCCGGAGGAAAAGATCGAAGATGCGACGGAAGGAGCGTCGACGACACGAAGAGAATTTCATCGCCCCGTGCTCCATTTTTCGCATCGACTTTTCAAGTTCATATTAACACTTTCAACTGTTCCCAACGGCGAATCTTGTACTAACAGCGTGGCGGGAAGGTATATAGTGTGCATATCTATCAAATGATCCCTTCAACAAATATCACGGAATCAATTGCGTAGTTCATAGTAATAAAATGGAACATACGATCAGCTAGGAAGTAATAAAGGAATAAATAAACACAATCAGGCATTTCTGAAATTGGATAACTTACAATGAGGAGAGAACGTTCGTAGTGCATACTTACTATAACTACTGAATACTTGAACTAGTGAATCATTAAACAGTTAAATGCCTCGGAGAGAACGATGACTACAAAATTGAAACATTTCTTTGAATAGCATTTGTTCTATTTAGTTTTATATATCGCTGCTGATAAGCATTACCTACGTCTGTAGTTATTTTAGCTCGGAATTATAAATATATGTTACTTCGCTTGTGATACTTGTGCTTGCTTGTAAATGTTTGTGAATTCAAACTATAGTCCCGGATCAGCAATAGAGTATATCGATGGACAGGACATCTTAACAATATCCTTTTGCCCAAGAAATACCAAATATATTTATAACCCTTCGTTATTGGTAGTTCATCTAACAACCGACGTGCGTTGAATATTGTACTTTACACTCTAATTCAGACAACCAACGAGTTCCGCATACAGCGCAGGAGCAAAACCACGAGCGAAACAAAGCAGACGTGAGCTAAAAACAAACTGCTTCAACCCGCCACTTCAACAAAAATTAATATTCAACCACGCCTGTCGGCAAAAGGGGGGGGGGGGGGGCCAACTGAAACACGGGCCGGGCCCGAAGCGCCGGCGGGGCAGCGCGGGAGCGCGGAAGAGCAACAGGCCGCGCTGTGCACGAGCGCTGCGAAAATCAAAAGTCGTTTCTCGCGGGGCGGCGCCGCGCTCTCAGCGAGCACTCGGACGCGGGTAAACACGCCGCCGCCCACGCGCCAACAGACACACGCCGCGCACGGGTCCGCGCCACGTGCGAGAGCCTGCTCCGAGACATTCAAATATTATTTTCCTGCGCGCCTGCAATGTCGAGCCACGGCTTCACAAGCGCGCAGTGGTGACTCGTGCAGCAACGCAGAGGCGTATCTAGGTGTTCAGGCGCCCATGGCTGGCATCGAATTTGCCCACGATGCTTCACATTAGGGTTGTTGTAATTTGTTTTAGCGGATATACTGTATATAGCGCCCCTTGTGAGAGACGCCCATGGCACGTGCCATCTCTGCCGTACCGCAGATACGCCTCTGCCAGGAAGAAGCAACTTTTACTGTACTTTTGTGCCATAAATATTGTTTATTAATTACGTATTTTTAGGTAAGTGTAATATGGATATTTGTGTCATTCATGATTTCACACATGACTTATAATCGCATCACGATTCTCTTATTGCTTCTCCCTTCTGACATTAATTGGAAATGAGGTACGAGAAAATGATACGTGCTGTATACCACGAGCCAGGGAGTTTGCTCTCCATTCGTAGCTGAGCGCATCATTAATGCTGAAGCATCACGAATCATTAACAGTGAGCGGAGGGAGTTGAGACTTCGCGGGAAGCATATCTCGATCATGTTAGTCCATCAGAGCCGAGATGGCTCACTGTCTCCTTCCCTTCGGCACTGACGCGGACGCAGCCAACGGGACAAGGGAGAGATACTCGACGCCACAGATACTCCTAACAGCACCGACAGCAAGCGAAATACTTAACGATAATCTCAAGTTAGTAGGGAAATTTTGCTACCTCGAACGGTATGCACTATCGATCTTCTGCTCATGCGGAATTCAACTTTCGCATTACTTTAGTGCATCTGCGCATGAGCAGAAAATCTATAGTGCTTCACGTTCGAGGGTGCAAAAACTCCCTATATGCATAATACGCGCAAGTTAGTAGAATCGAAAACATGACAAAATGGGACACTAAAAAACCAAATGAAACTGCTCGCATGTCCTGATGTTATTTAACACTATGCTACCAATTTAACATTAAAAAAAGTCACATACTGAATATCAATTTCATTAATTTATCTCTTTCCCAAACCCGGTTTTGCCCGTTTATGGCATTAAAACAACAGTTGAAATCGGGGGCAAAAACGAACGGAAAAAAGCTGCTAACCAAAACACAAACAACCGATTTACGGTTAAAATCAGTAAGTTGCATTAAAACAACAGTTTAAATTATGGGGCAAAAACGAACGGAAAAAATCTGCAAACCTAAACGCAAACAAGCGATTTTCGGTTAAAATCAGTAGGTTGCATTAAAACAACAGTTGAAATCGGGGGCAAAAACGAACGGAAAAAAGCTGCTAACCAAAACACAAACAAGCGATGTTCGGTTGAGATCGGTAGGTTGTACCACTCCCCGTTGGGGGGAGGGCGTGGGCCACTGTGCGGCGCGCGGCGCACGTGAGGCGGCGCGGCTGCCAAGGCGCCGCGGTCGCGCGCCCATCACGCGCCCAGCCGCACGCCCCCCCCCCACGCCCCGCTCGCCGCGGACCCGCAGACCGGATTAGCCGAGCGCGCGCGTCGCCACCACCACCGCCACTGGCAAGGGAGCGGACGATCACGAGGTATCAAGCGAACTTCCTTTTTTTTCCCTTCTTTTTTTCTTCTTCTTTTTTTTAAGCGGGACCTCGCCAGTGGGGTCTTCTGCGGGAGTTCAGGCGCGATCGCTGAACTATCTTTCATTTTTTTAACGATCAAAATTGGAGACACATTTCGTGTTTGAATAGGTTTTCATTTGAACTCCTGCTTAACGTGTACTAAATATAAACATGATTTCTTTAATGTTACATACGCTGTGTTTTCTTTCAAGACACGAGACTTGATGCCTTTCTACCGTCAGATCTCTTCAAAAAAAAAAACAACATCAAATACTTGTTATTTATAAAACAGTTTCGGCTTGTCATAGAAAATTCTCATTGCCGGCGGTTAAAAAAAGTGCTTTTGAAAGAGTGCGACAATCAAAGTGACGAATCCAAAGAGAGCACGAAAACAATACTTCAATTTCATTATTTTACCTCTCTTCGTGTATTTCGATTACGTTTTGATATAAAAACAGTCTTTGCTATCTTTTTCATTTGATCACGTACGTAATTTATACCGAACGTAAACATGTTTTCATTAATAGCACTACACACATTTTCTATTATGTAATTAAAGGAATAGGCAGACTGGAATTTTTTTCCTCCATATTCATGACCATCATAAAACAAATAATATGGTTCGAAGATTATTTCTTAAACAACCTTGTCCGTTATCGATGACTGATAAAAGTAACAATATTATTATTATTATTATTATTATTATTATTAGTGAAACGTGGTAAATATATTAATAATTAAAATAAATTTTTCCAAAGATGCAAATCTGCATAAAAAATGGCAAAAATGTAATATGTTGCTTTTATCATTATCATACTTTTATCACTTTTACTAGTAAAGAATTCAAAGAATCCTCGTAATCCCTTCGTTAGAGTTCGTGTTTAAAATTTACCAAGCTTTAGGATATCACTAGTCAATTGTCATTACCACTACAAGTTGTACCATTCTTCTTTGTGCTTGTCATTTGGGCTTCGGCAGACACAACGCTGCCACCCTTGACTGCCCTTGCCACGTCCTTGTCCTTGTCCACGCCAACGAACAACATCTTTACAAGGAAATTTGAAGCGAATACATAATCCAGCCCTACACTTTTGATATTTTCCACTTCGAAACCTATTATGTCTGGATAATTTTAATGATACGATATTCTGATATTGGCCGCCGTGATTCGTGGCAGCAGTGATCGGCTGAAACGACGCACTATTTCCTTCATTTATTCATTCCGGGTTCGTAACAAAGAGGAAAGATTGTGTCACTGGAAACGTTGCTATTACCAATCATTAGGAATCTGTCGGCATCATCACGTGACTCTCAAACGTCAAACAAAAAGAAGTTCGAACCGTGTACGTCACTACGTAGTATACACTTTGTACCAACCATCCTTTCGTATAAAGCGATTTTTATAAGAATGTGTCATTTTGATCGCTAGTGCTGCCAACATAACTGAAGGTTCTGTGGTCTTTGTTTCCTTTTTTATAAACATTATCTTGAATTTACTTTTTGTGTGATAAGTATTATGTTTATTTTAAAACCTAGTCTTGAATGTGAGACGCCGGTCCACGTATTTCCGACAAGTGTCGAGAAGCGGGGAGCTGTAATTGTGAGCGTTTCTGCGCTTTGCGTTTTATATTTATTTTTTATACAATTACACGGTTGTGGGAAGCCGTGATGTCTTAACGGGAGCCATAAACACTCTACGAAGAGGCGTGGCTGAACCAGCTGTCCAGGCGGAGGGATACTTCTTTGAAGTACATGTGATGTTCACTTGTTTAGCGAACTGTCACTTTGGTTCCTTCTTACGCGGATTCTTCTGTAAAACAACCGTGTTCGTTAGCGAATATTGTCGAAAACGACATCGCGATTAAACCGCAGCGTCCGTTGGCCGCACGAGTCGAGGGCGGGGGTGGCGGGGGCGGGGGCGGGGGTGGGTGGGTGGCGGGGCCCTGCCCGTCGGCGACGGGGCCCATTAATCTTATTGACACCCGCAGCGGCGCGGCGCGCTGCGACTTGTTGCATCGAATTGCCACGAGAGCGCCCCCGCGCCGCCGGCCGGACTCGCGAATAAAAACTATATATCCAGGTCACGCCACGCCCCCACGCGTGGCTACGTATGCACGCTCCCTCGCGCGAACAAGAGCGAGCTTTTCTTCTAATACCAGCGCAAATACGTGAATGAACTACAATGAATGGATGTGACAATGAATCCATACTTCATGGCGTAATTCGTTTTATAGCATTTGTCATTCTTTGTTTCCACGTCGCGCGGCATAAAGAAGAATTGTTTGATCATCAATTCCCTCACGAAAAACAAGGTATACATTATTAGACCTACCATTTTTCAATGAAATTAAAATAAGTACGCCTGTAATAACCGAAACAATTTTGTTAGAATCTCCAGTCTCCCCATCCTCCCGTATTAGTATTTGTAAAGCAGACGCTTCACGTAACACGAGCTACGAGAGTGAATTATATTTTGCGGAATCCCGCTTGTTAATTTACAAGTCCACGCAAATATGAAGTACGAAAAAACACTTTCATATCAAATTCATTACCATGATTACCCAATTATATCTAGAAAGCATTTAATTACAATTTCCCCATGAAGTACTAGGGAGCGCATCCCACTTCGGTTGCCACAAATTCGATTGATTGGTTGATTGATTCGTGTTTCCGGGCGCGTCAACTACTTTGGTCATTAGTCCCGAAAGAGTAGTGCGTGTTTTTTTCTCTCGAGAGGTGCGATGATATTTTCCCCGCTGGATGGCGAGATCTGGCGTCGACCTACCGTCGACTACCGGGGTTTCCCCTCAACCAGGTATCTCCCACCAGCGGCGCACCGCCGAAGCCGGGACAAACTGTAAGCTCCCGATCGGTCTCCCGACATGTGTGGTAGTGTAGTGCATGTTAGTGTAAGTGTGTGTGTAAGAGGAGAGGATAGGACAAGGAAGAGGAAGGAAAGATCGCGCGCGGTCCGTGGCCCGTTTGTTAGGGTACTGCTCCGGCATTCGCCTGGTGTTGATCGGAGAAACGGAAAAACTACCGATGAGAGCAGCCGGCCTCTAGAATTCTCCTCCAGACAGCGACTGAATTCGACCTAGCTGACAAGCTAGTGTCGAAAATCCTGCCGCCGTCGGAGGTCGAATCGAGGACCTCTCGGTCAGAGGGACTGCAGTGACATCAGGTTGCTGCACTGAGCCATCTCTCCCGGTCCACAAATTTCGAGTAGAGAACGCCGCAGACGTCGCCTCCCGCGCAGCCCGGTGCAAGAAGCCGCGACGCCAGGCAAGTCGGAGAATTGCTAATGCTGCGCCCCGCGTTCCGGGGCCCTTTCTTACGGCTTTCGGCGGCCGCCGCGCCGCGCCGCGCCGCGCCGGGTGAACAACCCCGGGCGCAGCGCCGCAGCGGCTGCAGGCAGCCCTGCGGGCCCCGGGCCACAGGGTGGCGTTCGCGCAGCGCAGCGCCCGGGCCGCGACCACCGCAGTGCGCCGGTGCTTTCGGTTGGGCGCCAGCCAAGGCGGCCGCGCCGCGCCGCGCCGCGCCGCGGAGAGGCGTGATGCGGAGGAAAGTGGCGTGGCGCGGAGCGGAGTGGCGCTGAGCGGAATGGCGCGGTAAGGCGTGGAGCGGTACAGAGTGATACGGTACAGCGTGACGCAGTGCGGCGAGGTTGTTGCGCGGTGCGGTGGGGTGCGGCCTGGCGTGGCGTGGCGCGGCGCGGCGTGGCATGGCACGGTGTAGTGGGGTGGAGCGGAATGGCGTTGAGCGGTGCGTTGTGGCGTGGAGCGGTACTGCGTGACCCAGTGCGGTGCGTCGCGGCGTGGTGTGGTGTGGTGTAGCGTGGGTGGGGTGGCGTGGTTGATGCGCGGTACGGAAGAGGGCGGCGTGGCGTGGCGCGGCGTGGCGCGGCGTGGCGCGGCGCGGCGTGGCATGGCACGGTGTAGTGGGGTGGAGTGGAATGGCGTTGAGCGGTGCGTTGTGGCGTGGAGCGGTACTGGCGTGACGCAGAGCGTCGCGTCGCGGCGTGGTGTGGAATGGCGTGGTGCGGTGTAGCATGGGGTGGTGTGTCGTGGTGTGGTGTGGTTGATGCGCGGTGCGGAGAAGGGCGTCGTGGCGTGGCGGGGCGAGGCGAGGCGTGGTACGGAGTAGTGGGGTGGAGCGCAATGGCGTTGAGCGGCGCGGTGTGGCGTGCAGCGGTACTGCGCGACGTTGTGCGGCGCGTCGCGGAGTGGTATGGCGTAGCGTGGGGTGGTGTGGCGTGGTGTGGTTGTTGCGCGGTGCGGCGTGGCGTGGCGTGGCGCGTTGCCGCGTGGAAGGGAGGGGAGAGGTGTGACATGGTGCGGAGAGACGCGGCGGCATGCTTGGGCGGCGAAGAAACCTCATCTCTGCCAGAACCGCGCCTCTGCAAACCGGGAGTCAGCAAAGGAAAATCACGTGCGCCAAGCGTTAACATGCTAATTGCTTGGGGGTGTCCTTTGAGACACACTTCGTATTTGTTTGGGGGGAACGCGCAAATCTAACCCTTAATACTGTAAATTTGCGAGAAAAATTCATGGGTCGCAAGTTCCAAATCATTGCAGCGGCTCCACGACGTGATAGCGACGAGAATGCGTCGTTTGGTTGTTTTCAATGCAATTCGTCGGGGCGGAGCGGCGCGCCAGCAGTCATTAAACCGGAAATCTGCAAAGAAAAACCACGTGTGATGGGCATCGCCATGAATGTTTTAGAGATGACAGTTCGGTCCCACGTGAAACTCGAGAATGGCGGCTGGTGTAAGTGTCGTCTCAGTCCGAAGAACTTCTTGAATGAGTTAATGTGTGTATTTGGGGAAACGGGTGGGGTGTGGCGAGCCGAAGCGTAGTGGGGCGGACCCAAGCAGTGCAGGGGGGCCGGAGATAGTGCGAATGTAAATGAAATTATTTCGATTTCACACTGTATAGAGAATTCATTTATTTTCCTAACAGGTGATTGATTGTGATAAATAAATAGTTGTGCAACGCCGAGCATTTTCAGCCCCAATACGACCGTTTTCGTAACTCACGTGATCCTGACTGAAGACCCAAAATGTTTCGTTGTGTTGCTTTTATTGCTTGATCACTTTATTTTTTGCTAGCTCTCAATCGATGTCCCTACTAGCGTTGCTGTGACGAGGAGAGTCGAAGGCCCTTCTAAATGCGGAACACAAATGTCTGACAAACTAGCAGAAATATGGTAGACGTAAGGTATTATGAAATTTCATCAATGAGATATTGTAAATAAGGTAAGTTGTATGGATAAAAAAGTAAAGAGTTTTGTAATTTCCTGTTTTAATAGTTTTATTGCAATTTTTGAAACGAGAACTCAATATACTAGCAGCTATTAGTTACATGCTGCAGGCAGTAGTTTTAAATCAACAACTATGTTAGATTTTTTTTTTGTGTGCGCTCGGAATGCCAGTAGTTCCTTAATTTAGGAAGGATATTGCACTCTTTATTAAACCTCGATATTGATCTTCAGCGGAAATGTGGACGCCGGAGATTTTCTATAAACGAGTCAGTCCATAAAATGCAATAAAACCACTTCAAGAAATAACCGCAAAATGGTGCAACAAGTCTCAAACTACACACATAATCGCTAAAATTTTCGCCTACACCACGGTCAGCGAACACCAGTGATGCAATGCTGCATGCTCGGGCAAATCGCGAGTCCAATCTTTAAATGAAAACGCTGCGTATTTGTGTCGCCTCTCGAGGCTCCAGCCCCTCGAGGCAATAAGGCGCCCGCCCGCCCGCCAAAACGAACGCCACAAAGTTGAAATCCAAGTAACTTTAAGCTCGGTCCTTCTTTTTCTCATTTCAATATGCGGGGGCCTCGCTCGCAAATCCAGAATCTTCAGAGCCGCAGAATACGGTCAACGCGAATGGAGGCGTGGGGCGAAGGGGGCGGGTCATTCATAATTCTCAGTAGGCGGCGCCGGAGGCTGCCAAGCGAGCGCGAGGGAGGGGGGAGCGGGCGAGGGCGAGGACAGGCCGTGGAGGGTGTGTGGGAGGATCCGCGGGAGCGGGGGGGAGGAGGAGGACGTCGCGGACAGTAGCTGCCGCTGGCGTCGCCACCCCGGCCTCCCCGCCCGCCCTCGCGTACGAACTGGGAATAATTGACACGCGGCCAAAGCCGGCGGCTGCCAGCGCCGACGCGACGGGGCGCGGCGCGAGGCGGGGCGGGGGGGTGCGGGGCGGGGCGGGGCGAGGAGGGGCGGCGCCCGCAGCCAAGTGCGAGGCAGCGGAGGGCGTCGGCCGCCTGCGCCGCCCTCGCTCTTGCCCTCGTCCTCGACGCCCCCTGCTGCCGTCGCATTCCCAGATCCCGCCCTCCTGTCCCACCGCTCACTTAGTAGCTCCACAGGCCAAAGGCAGTTCCACAATACAACAACAACAACAATAATAATAATAATAATAATAATAATAATAATAATAATAATAATAATATGCAAGAAATCGCTTTATTTGCAACAGCCCACATTTTGCGCAAAGTGTTGTAGAGGCACCGACCGTCACCAGATCTGCTCCTTAGGTAGCTGGAGTAGATTTTATATTCAGCTGACTCATTACATCTTTAGTTGTGATATAGTGGAATAATAATAATAATAATAATAATAATAATGATCATAATAATTTGATAATGATAATAATAATGATAATAATAATTGATAATAATCACACTGTAAATTTATTAGAACGAAACCTAAAGGGCCAAGTATTTTTTTTGTTGCAAAGAATTTTCGTCATGCAGGAAGTAACAATGAGTAGATTATTACGTATAAACAATCAACCTAACGTTTTGCCTGCATTATAGAGAGTTTTTCGTTTTCAGGAAGTTGGTTGTGTCGGGGTCACACGCTAATTGCCAATCCTCTGAGCGCTGTTGGCGAACCCCGCTGGCGTGCGCCGGATGCGAGAGGGACGTCCTCTGCCCCAAGGTGCGCCAGTCCGCGCTGACGAAGATGGATGGGAAAGGGAGACTGCACGCGGACCGCGTCGCGTCGAGTTAGACGCTGCACCGGCACTCGCCTCAAGTGAATAGAGGATGCGCAGAAACCACCGATCAGAGCGGTGTTCCCTCAGACCTCGGCCCCGGCAGGCGATACAAACTCGCTGGCTGTCCACGTACCGAATATTTTTTATAATAATTAAGAAATGCGCACAAGTGTGCATGGAGTTTACAGTTCAGTCTTCGGAGCTGAGCTCCGTAATTGTTTTCTTGTTTTCCTTGCATGAAAGCACATGATACTTGGTACACTTTTCGTTGCACAGTTTGCACACGCATAGATCACTGGCGGTGTGATATGTGGTTGTCTTGCAGAGTTTATGGTGGAATCCATGCATCGCTAATCTGTTTACTACACTTCTCATTTCCTGGTTTGGTTTTGTCCAACTCCTGTCAATCATGGCACTCGTGCAGTAGAAAAGTTCTTCCACCTCTTCTCTCTTCTGTTGTCTTTCCGCTAGCAGTTCGTGGTATGCTGTGGTAGATGGTAGCAGTAGATTATATCTTAGGTCCTCAATTAGGAAGGGCTCTCTGGTTAGTAGATACACGTATCTGGATGGTGTGTTTTATTGGTGGAATATTTATCTGGTGGAATATTTTTTATGGCACCTGGCCGAGATCGAACCCTACGATCTCCCAACCATCGACCCGCTCCGACGTAAGGCGATGACATTTGCCGCTGCTGGTCAAGAGATAATAAATGACTTAAATGTCTAGTCTTTCCGGCTTATAGCTAGCCTGCTCGTTTAACAAGGCCGTACTCCCAAATTCGATTAACGAAGATAGTAAACACACATTGTAGCTTTCAGAAGTCATAGTTTTTAAAGAGAGAAATGTGAAGCCGTTATTCTGCAGCTAACGTACGAAACAGTGACCCGGATATGCATCAACAGACAATTACTCCCAATAATTCACGAGTGATTACTGGGAGAAAACCTCACACGGTCAGACATTCCAAGTGCCTGCAATCATTATTTGGTCGAAACGAAATAATGCAAATGGTTAACGTACGAGGGAACTGTACAAACGAGAATATTAACGGAACGTGTATTAAAACACATCTATGCATTTTTTCACATTGCAATATAGCACATACACATGTACACATAAGTATACACACATACACACACGTATATAATTATATATATATATATATATATATATATATTATATACGTGTGTGTGTGTGTGTGTGTGTGTGTGTGTGCGTGTGTGTTAGGGTGGATCTAAAAAATATTTTTTCTTCCGCTGGGTGCTTCAATTGAAGTTTTCGATGAGAAAACATGTTTTGTGAAAGATAACGACTTTTATCATAATTCTGGAGGGCGCACCGATCGCACAAACATGGTATTTTGTGGTACTTCTTTGGCATTTGGTCTTGTAGAACACTATAGATGCATATGAAATGCCTGAATATTTTTTATGTTTTTCCCGCATTCATACCGAATAACCCTTGTACAAGTGCACAGTTTGTTTGATGACCTAAGTATTGTTAAAAAATGGCTAAAACGAACCATTTCCCCCAATATTTATGATTTTCTGGCCCATATATTGTTCTAATGGCCCAATCTTCATGAAAATTCTGGGTTCTTAGGTTTTCTGGGTCGCTGAATACAAATCTGATGTCAGATGTTTAAAATGTGTAATAGCCGATCCAATGCACTTTTCAAATTTTTGTCCGCCGCACTGGATCACACATCAGTTTAAGAAAATACTGTGTCGTATGTTAAGAAAATATTCCCAAACAAACACGTTAACAAAACAAGCAAGCATAAAGCATCCTGAGGAGAGAGACTGACGGAAGAGATGTGTTCTATTTAATACGTCCATTTTAAATCAGTAGGACGAGAAATACATCAGTGTCTGAAGAGACATTTACAAGACATTTACAGCACATTCTTTATTTCCGACACGCTTCTAATCGACACGTGGAAAGACAGCTCGTTTATGCTTTCACGCAAACCAGAAATCAACTTTTTGATAGAGAGATATCACAACTGTAACAAATACTGTATGGTAGTAATGAATAAACAACTCAACAAAGTTGTGTTTCACCTATTAAAAATAATGTGTATAAAACCACGAAACATTTCTCGAAACATATCATATGGATTCTACGACAGAGGTGTTTGTCTAAATCATTCAAGGTTCAAGATACAAGGTAAATCAATTTTATCATTTTCTTCTTAGTTTAGAAACTAACACTAATAAAGGAATTTTACTCCGTTTTACTACTTCAGTATTTTTTTTCAGTTATGTTCGCGGAATGTGAGTCATTCTGGTTACGAAATAATGGAAATAATTTTCAATATTTGGGGATTTAAGTGTCCATTTACATATACATGCGATTGTTAAAAAGTTAAAGACTTCGTCGACAATTTTCTGCCTTGCAATTTGATATTGTTTCTATCTAAATGTTCTAAAACTTCACGACATTCTTTAGTTATCTCTTAGATTTTCTAATTCATGATCCTTCTTTACATTCTTAATCACGACTCTAAGAACTAAAAATATAACGAATTCCTCGTCTCAACTTCGCTCTGAGCGAACAAATGGAAGGTTAGGGTGAACAAATGGAAGTGCCAAAGCTTTGAAGAATCTATGAGAAGAAGGCTTTGTTAAGAGTTTCTGTCAAGAACTCTCTCTCAGAGATACATTAATGTCATATGAGAAAAACTTCGTATTTTATTTGTAATTAAGGGTTTTCAACTGCCATCTCCAGTCGTTGATGAAGTAACCCGTATCAGAAGAATGTAATGATTCTCTAGAATACGAAGACTGAAGAAGTACAAATTAATGCTTTAGCGTGATCTGTATGTTTAAATCTTGTAGAATACGCAGTTCGGTTTATATTGCACGGGTTAACAACAATGTAGAGTCGAAGTGCATAAATGTAGAGTAAAAGTTAGATGAAAAATAACTAGAGCGGCCTTGCCCAGATCGATTTCACAAACGGCGAGATGTAACGAGTGAACAATACCTAACATTCTGTGGTTACAGGTGCCCAGTTTTGCGAAAGTATGGTCGCGCGCAGGTACTGATCCAAGGAAAGCAAGAAACCCACTGATAAGAACAGTAACTCCCCGAATTCGATTTGGGCAGGCGCCACAAACTCACTGATCACTAGGGAGCGGCGTTTTATGCCCTAAAAAATCTTGAAATAAGCTCTTAAAAATATGAATTTATGACCTAAACATTCTAAAATATGCACTTAAAGTTAACTATATTTCATTTCTTCCGCAAATCTTGATAAAATTCTTGCAATCAAATGAAAATTCTCTTGGAATGAAAAGAACATTTTTTGTGCAAACGTAATATAATATAATCTCCTGCGCGAGAGAAATAATCAAAGTAAATATTCACCTTAGTGAAGTACTTTCCAGGTCTTGTTGAATTTCTTCTGACTGGTTAAAAATATATGTTCTCAAGAAATATCCCACATTTGCACAAGTATGTTATCATCTACAGAAAACAAAAACGCAAACTGTGACTGGCTTTTTCGAATCAATGAATGCTCACAAGTACATAAGATTCTGTGAAAAGGTGAAACGTTTTATAGATTAGTCTCTTTTTTAACGAAGTATGCAAAATATGCGCCTATAATTACACGAATATGCACCAACAGGAAAAAATCAGCCAAATATGCACTAACATATTAATCTATAAAGCATCATATTCTAACCAAACGTCGAGAAATTTTACTTAGCTATGTCCTGAATCAATGGACAAAAATATGCAAAATCATAGAAATCCGCTCCCTACCGATCACATTTCGTCCACCCACCAAGCAAACGTCCGGCCCCAAGCCAGCGACGAACCCGCGCCCTCCTATTCCCCGGCAGGCCCTACCTCAAGGCACCGCTCTTTAGGCCGCTCTACAATAGCCCGCGAACGGGAGCGGCAACGCGAAGGCGAGGACGGGAACGGGAACGCGAGGGACGTGCGCTTCACTGTAAACGCCAACAGGAAGAGGAACAGCGCTATGAATCTGTAGCGGCAAAAACGAGTACTTCGGGAAACAATTGCCGAAACCAAAGCACTTCTAGCTGCGCTACTCTGTTCACTCTTTGCTTTGCCAGCTGTCAGTTTTTTGCATGTGGTAGTATGAATAATGAGTACTTTAACGAAATAATATTAATTAAAAAAATAATTCATCAGAATGAAAAAATGCAAAAACAACTAAGAACTTATGGAAAACGCAACTAACGAAAATTTTATCAATAAACAATACAACTCCAATGTACTTAAACGAAACATACAAATTTATTTTGTGGGAAATTTTAATTCTATTTATTAATAAGAATAGAAAACAAAACAATACTGAAATCACTAAAAAGAACTAAAACAATTCAACAACGACTACCTAAATCCGCCACAAACCCTAACCTCGCAAATCCACACTGTAACCTCAACACCGCTCCAGACCAGTTTCGCGCGCAGGCCGCGCGCTCGTTTAGTTGGAAAGCTTCGCCACCATTTGCTGTACTCTCATTGGTCGAGAGGCTTCCCGTTCCCGGGCCGAGACAAATATAGACCATCTTTCGCGTTCCCGTTCCCGTCAAGCTTCGCGTTCCCGTCGTGTTGTGAACGCCTGCCTGAGATGTCCGCCTTTCAACTTTCTTTACGTTCCCGTTCGCGTAGCCGTTCCCGTTCAGGGGCTATTGCGGAGCGGCCTTTTCGCTCTCCAGCGCCGGTGCCGGCCGGGGCGCCTGAGGGTGCGTTTCGCTCGCCGCGCGTGGGCGAGGGCTCCTATTTTCACCGGCGGGGGCCAGTGCGGCGCTGCGCGGCGCTACAATCCCCACCCCTGGAACAATGGGAAGCGCGTCACCGCGGCCTTAATTCCGGTGTATTTATACCGGTGGCGGTGGGGGCGGTGGGCCGTCACGACGGCAGCGCGATGGGCCGGAAACGATGACGTCAACGCCTCCCGCAGCGCAGGCACGCCGCCTCACGCACGCACGCGCCGCCGCCCGCGACCAACTGGCGACCACCGCACGAGCACACGGGTTCGGTGGTACAGCAGCGTGTCGGAATGTTGTAACCAAGTATGCGGGTTGAAATCCGATAGAAGCCGTGGATTTTTAAGGGCGAAAAAATTCTTCGTACGCCTTCCTTCGGAGGGGAAGTAAAGCCGACTGTCCCTTGTAGTAGATTTACTGCATGTAAAAAATTCTCAATACTAAAAGAAGCCTCTGAGCTAAATTCAAATCGCCTGATTCGTTGCCCACGAAATAGCTTCTTTCTGCGATAGTTGGTGACAGGAGTGCAGCGAAATTTGCGTGGTCAGATGAAAGAGCGGGCAGGATGGCCCGAGTCTCGCCACGTAAGATAAGGTATTAACTAACTAATACGCAGCCCGCTACGGCCAGTATTATTTTGGCAAACAAGAATGATATACGTACAAATGGAACACCTGCGACCAAGCTGCCCCGAAGGAGCTCAGTAAGCGAGGCATCCACGAGCTGGTCTTGGTTGACGAGTCTGACTCGTACCGTTGGTAAATTTGTCGACTTGTGTTATCCGTTTCTTAAGTTCGTCCAATGAAGAACAATGCGGCGGCAACAGACTTGCAACTGGCTACAGCCCGGGTCGCGTGCGTGTTTTGTTCGTGTATTGGGCCCTTCGGGGGCCCCCTCGGGGTTGAAGCCCCCGAGTGCGAGGCTCGCAACAGGCGGGCACAGGGTCCAACGAGGCGAGGCAGCTCAGGTCCTGCGTGCCTTCAACGGGGCTCGGTTCGTGGGTTTCGGAGGGAGGAGCCGCAATGTGCAGAAGCCCCGCTCTCAATGAGGCTGTATCTCTTTCCTTCTCGTAACATAACTTCCTGCAGCAGCTGCGTGAATACTGTAGTGTTCGAGGGAAATGCGGGTTCACCGCGTAAAACCAAGCGGTCAGCGTTTGCCTGAGTACTGAAGAATCACCGATTCAAGCACGCGAGCAGCACTCGCTGCTGTATGGGCTTCAGCTCGCTTAGACGGCAGGTGGTAAGCAGAACCGTATATCAGAAACGGAAAATCGGTTTTTCAAGATGCATGGTAAAAATATGAGAAACCACAGAAATCACAAGATCACATCGATCTGTAAACATAAAGGACATACGCTTTAAGATCTCCACAGAGGCAGATCTTTTGAAATAGTGCCAATACACACAGACCTCGCAAATGCAATCTTCATCTTTACATAGAGGTACAAAAGAATTATTACTGTTACAGTACCGTTATATACACAGAATTGAATAACAAATGGAAGGAACAAATGAGTGTTGTGAAATAACTATCATACAATAAATTGTCGCCAAACTTGGATATTAAAATTCCCTTTGAATGTTAGACTTTTTCAGATTAAGTTACAACAAAACACTTTCTTAGCTACCAATGGCTCATCGTTTATTAAGTCTTCTTTGGACTCCATATCAATGTCCATTTTTATGCCAACATATTTATGTGTACATTGCAGAATGGATCTATATTTATGTATATTCTGGGGAGGACTTACAGAAGACCTAAAATGTTGGAATGATCATCATCAGAGAACTCGTGTGGCATTGCATAGACGCTCAAATATCTCTCTGTATATTAGAACTGAGGAAAGGAAAACCAAGAAAACTTAAAACTGATAAACGTTTCATTTTTAAACCCGTATCTTTATTGTCATTCTTTTTCCTAACTGTCCCGACATTTTTCTCGTAATATTTTATCGAATGTCGAGTTGCCGTCGTTCTTACATACATTTTGCTTCCAAAGGCGTGGCACGTGATCGGAACTTATCACGAAAGTGCCTCCGCCCTGTCTCCCGAAGGCGCGGAAGGGCAAGAGAAATACAGCATGTCAACGAAGCGTGAAGCGCCGGTAATACGGCATTTGTAATCTTCACGGGCGACTTAACGCCTCGGCGCGGAGCGGAGCGCAGCGGCGCTGCCCTCGCTGCTGTGCGGGAAGAAAGAGAGGAAGGCGTCCCGAGTGAGTGGAGAAAAATTAAGTGAATGAGCCCGAGCGAGCGCTAAAGCAAGGCGAAGAAAGATAAGATAGAAAACGCGTCCGCGGTGCGTTACCGATAAAGGGATGAACAACCCAACAAGGAATTAACATTAGTAGTATCGGTGAACAGGGCACGGAAAATCTTTCTTTGAAGCAACGCAAAGAGAAAATTATTATTATTATTATTATTATTATTATTATTATTATTATTATTATTGCTGTTTTTAATTGTGTTAGATTATTCAGCTCTATGAATATCGAGAGTTAAAAATTTAAATTCCAAGAATGAAGAAAAAATTTACTGAGCGTACCAGCACATCGTTCATTTCTTTATCATTCATTATTTTAGAATGCGATGTGAAGGGTGATATTAGACATTAAAAAAGCCAAGAACTGGTATTATTAATCTATTGGAGAGACAATAGTGATTCTTTCCGTCGGAGCAGAACATGGCCGCGAAGATATGTAGAATGTATGCATTCAATTGACACTGACGCAATCGCTAAAGCAATAAAAAAATGTATCAGAAATTCATTAAAGAAGAACTATATTAAATCAATAAAGAAAATGCCAGCATGACTTGTGTCGCATGTGGTATCTATCTACTGCCAATAAGACAATAAGAAGGAATCTAAAGTGTCACGACTCGAACGGAAGAAAGAAAAAATAGTGGCGCGGAAGATCGAATGAGGACACTCAATAAACTACAACAAAAAGATTAAGAGTGCAATGGGTTGGGTCCCATAGCGCAGTGGTTACGGATATAGCCACGAGCTGCGGGGTTTTCGGGTTCGAATCCCACCTAGGCATGGATAGTTTAGTGTTGTGATATGGTAGGGCTTGATCCAATCTTGAATGCCGCACTCCTTCGCCCTTCAGGCGACATTGACTCTTCTACTAGCCCGGATTGCTAGTAGTTCTGAGCCGACAGGGCAGCTTTAGACCCAGGCGTTGTTTGGGGATGTTGCCGAGAGGGCAAACTGCGTTCCGGCGGGATCCGGATATTAGTCCGAGGGAGTATTTGTACTCCTGAGGGGGTGCAGGTTAGAGGCCACCGCCTAGGTACTCACCCCGGGGCTTGCCCCCTAATACAGTACAAGTGCCAGGGGTGCCAAAACTGGCATGCACGTATACACATACTCCTTCCCAGACCTCTCCCGGCGTCAATGTTGTAAGAAAGTAACTGATGAATGTGGCTCCCTGCGTGCCAGGAAATGGAGCTAAGGGGCTCAACGGCAAATGGCCGTCAGCTAACTCCGTATCTGTAAGAAGGTTCCAGCGCCGACACGGGCTTCGAGCCACAGCGGCAGGAGTTTGTGCTCGGTCGCAATGGGCTTACGAGTCACTCCGGAGTTTGGAAGTGCAGGCCAGAGTCAAGGAACTCTGGGGTGTAAAAACGTAGTGGTATCAACTGAGGGAAGGGAGAGGTCAGCTGATAACCGAAAGGTTAAATTGACGTAAAATGCCCGATGATAATGACGAAGGAATAGAAAAAATTCAACGCATTAACAACTAAAATTAAACATTGAAGATATAAGCAACATGACTTCCGAAATAACTGAGCTATCAATCTTGAACCAAGAAAGCAACCGTAATGAGAGGAGAATCGTAACGAAGAAACGCGAGAGAAACGCCGAGAAAGAGAAAACGAATACAAACAAGAGTCCGCCCAAGACGGGAACGGCGGTCGAGTGCTGATAGTAATCACGCAGCAAACTTCCCTGCGCCTAAGACGCACCTAAGACTCGGCTCGGGTGCGAATTAAAACGAAGAGCAGCGGCCGGGAAATGGCAGTTCAAAGAAACCCTCCGACGCCGCTTCTGCCTCCGCCTCTGCTCACTGCCTGCTGCCCGCTGACCGCACCCATTCTTCTGCCGTCGCCTTCTGCCCATCGACCCCTTCCCTGCCCGACGCCATCTTCCTGTTGCCCCTCTGCCCACCCTGCATTCTGTCCGCTGCCCGTCGCCCCATACTGCGATTTTCCTTATTCTGTTGCAGACACAAATCAGCTCTTGACGATTTCATCCTATCGGGAGCTTCAACGTCGCCATAGTGACGTCACTGTGGAGACACTTAAGCTCCCGATTGGATGGCAGCGAAACAGCTGATTTGTGTCAAAGGTACAATAAGGGAAATCGCAGTATAGTCCACCGCTGCTGCTCGTTACCACCTCTCGCCGCTGCCCCTCGCCACTCCCACCGTCACCGTCACCGCTACTACCGTCACCGCTATTACCGCCACCGCTGTTACCGTCACCGCTGTTACCACCACTGCTGTTACCGTCACCGCTGTTATCGCCACCGCTATTACCGTCACCGCTCTTACCGTCACCGCCACCGCTGTTACCGCCACCGCTATTATCGCCACCGCTATTACCGCCACCGCTATTACCGCCACCGCTATTACCGTCACCGCTCTTACCGCCACCGCTATAATCGCCACCGCTATTACCGCCACCGCTATTACCGTCACCGCTCTTACCGTCACCGCTATTACCGTCACCGTTATTACCGCCACCGCTGTTACCGTCACCGCTCTTACCGCCACCTCTATTACCGCCACCGCTATTACCGTCACCGCTGTTATCGCCACCGCTATTACCGTCACCGCTCTTACCGTCACCGCCACCGCTGTTACCGCCACCGCTATTATCGCCACCGCTATTACCGCCACCGCTATTACCGCCACCGCTATTACCGTCACCGCTCTTACCGCCACCGCTATAATCGCCACCGCTATTACCGCCACCGCTATTACCGCCACCGCTATTACCGTCACCGCTCTTACCGTCACCGCTATTACCGTCACCGTTATTACCGCCACCGCTGTTACCGCCACCTCTATTACCGCCACCTCTATTACCGCCACCGCTATTACCGCCACCGTCCTGTCGCCGTCAAAGCTACCACCCACGTCTCCGCCACCGCCGCTGGCGTTACGGCGATGCGGCCGCATCATTTTATCGCCGCTCACCCCATTACGGCCTGGCGGGCGAGGCGGGGCGGGGCGGGGGCCGAGACGGGGCGAATGAGGTCGAACGCAAGTCGTTGCAAAGTTCCGGACACGTCGCGCATGTTTCGCGCACGGCCCTCGCGCGCGCTAACTTTTAATTACAAGGTCTCTTTCATCGTCGCAGGAGCCATTAAACTGCAAAAAAGGGCCGTAAGGGCGTTTAAAAATAAGACACTCGCCGACCACCCACTCCCCAAGGCAAACAATCGGCACTTAAGCTTTGTTGCCGCGAATTTCTTACGGCAACTTTCAGCACGGGTGACCGACGGAGAGTGCGTAGTTGAGGTGGCGCATTGAGAGAGAAGTGGTGACAAGAAGAACGAAGAAAATAGCACGTTTAAAGACCCCTGCTTGTTCAATGAGCAGACGTAGAACTATCACAACTCGCACAAAGATGGAAATTCGTATACTCGAATCCTTGGTAAAGCAATTGTAATACGGGTTGATTCTCTTATATATGCGTAAGTGAATCTAGTGTCCAGTAAAAAACACGTTGACAAAAATTTTTGATGTATTTAAAATGAGAAAAAGGAAGAAACAAGCGAAATGAAATATTTTTTATCTATTTAGTGAAGTCATTTAAAAAATGTTCTCTTAATTAGGTTTTATTGCACAACTAAGTTCAAACTGAGCACAAAATGTACCTTACTAATTTCCAAAGCGCGAAGAAACTGAAAGAAGACTATGCAGCCTCCACTCATATGAAAGGAATCTATGGTTTCGTTAGAAACGTATACCTCCGAAAAAATGCAAAAATAATTAAACAGTTTCGATTTGCTCTGACAAATGCTGACTGTGTAATTCCACCTGAAAAATGTTGGAAAAGGCCGATGCTGTATGATTCTGTTATTCCGCCTGTTCTGTCACTCGACGTTATGTCTGAATTCTCATACTCAGGGCGTTACTGCTGACGACGTGCGACAGCAAAGCCCGAAGGAAGACGCCGCCCGCCACTAAACATTGGCAATTCATTATAGAACAGCAACGTTTTTATATTCTTGCTTTGTAAAGAACCTGTACACACAGATTATGTTATTGCAGTATTCGCAAAGAATGTTTTCGTTGAATTTAATTTCTTGTGTTATTCGATAGTATTTTATTTCTTGTTATTGATCAATGTTATCGATCAGTACTTTTTGGAAAACCATGAGAGGTTTTATTCGCCAGACCATTTGCTGCTGCAGCCATCTGACAGTAATACGAATGATCGAACCGACTCTCTGCAAGACGTTTCCTCTCAGTACAATAGAAAGTACTGAGCCTTGGCGAAAGTAAAGTCTTCAAAACCAGAAATTACACAACATTCTGGCGAACATTGCACCGCATTTCAGCGTTCGCCCGACCACTTTAACCACAACGGAACGCCTTTGCGATTCAACGTACAGTTGCGCACAGGAAGAGAACTTGATAGTCGAGGCCGGATGGCGCGCAGTCGCCTTTGACCGCGCTCTTTGGCCGCAAGGCGGACAAGTTAATCGTAGAGAGCAGCCAACATCCCGCGCGCACGCCCTTCCGAAGAGTACTTGGGAGTATTTCGGGCGTCGTCAACCCTCACCCGGCCGGGCAGCTAGACGCGCGCTATCTCAATTCGCCTCTACTCTTCATTCCCCAGCCCCCCCTCCACGATGCAATCAACGATGTAATTCGAATCCTGCACGCTGAACTATTTTTGAGATTATTCGGCTAATCGAATCTCCTTTTAAAAAATACATAGTTAAAACTTTGTAGTGTTGTGTTTTTAATTAATTTTAACAAGTTCTATGATAGGTTACTCCTCAATGGAATCAATGTGAATTTTGTCACGGTGATTCATGGGCGTAATGATTTCGTACACTGCAGGATCACCCTGGTACACGTCGTTTCTGGACACCCTGGCTTTTTGAAATAAAATACGTTTGGCTTTTGGCTTCTTGAAATAAAATACGTTTTTGTAACAGCAAGCTCATAAAACATTAACTGTTTTCATCAGATAACTATTTCTCCCAAAGTGAGGGTTTTGATTTTTTTTAACTATAAGTTGTTTCGGACGTATGAATGTAATTCCAACGTATCGTATGAAAGTAATTCCAACCCGTATTTAAGGAGAGATCATTCCACAGCGTGTATTCATAACACGAACCACCAAGTCTAAACATTGTGACTGCAGTGAATCTTAAAATGAAGTGCCGGTCAATATGTCCAAGCAAAATACCTACTGGGATTTCATGAAAGGAAATGAAGCAATGAGTTTCTTTTCTAAATGGTCCACATAATTTAAGGGCAATCTCACGCTGATCGACTAATTCGAATTCATGACTTGCAAGTGTACTTTCATTGCTCCTTTCCTATGACGTATGTATTTATGATTCCGTGCTCTTTTTGCTTCCTGATACGACTCTTTCGGAAGATGATATGTATTCAACAAACACAAGAATTAACTGCCCATAATTTTAGATGATGCCAACGGGCTTAAAAACGTAATTCCTTTTCTAATAACGGCGAGAAATACTTCGCATAAAAATCTAAACAACTCATATGATAGCTTGCAGAACGTGTAAATGAACGATAATTCAGAAATAGAGAAACTCAAACACGACCTACTCGATACGTTTACCCGGGAGATCGTATTTTCTTTCACGAACTTCTTAAAGTTTACTAGTCTCTCTTTTAACAAGTGTTTTGCTTCACAAATGAAACGTAACTAAATGCATAATGATGTAAATTTGTAGAGAGAATAAGTCGTTGATAACTATTCATTTTTCTTTGTCATCATCCTTATTCATAGTCATACTCACAATAAAACTGGATTTACACAAAAGTGATATGAAAAATCGACGAGAATAATAATTCAATTCAGCTGTTTCTATAGCCAAGCGAGCATCCCAACTCTTTCAACCGTGCTGTTTCGAGAACAAAATAAAACAAAACAATGAGTTATCTATAACTTCCCGTTGCTGCGAGAACGTATTCTATTCAGCTTTCTATGCGACCGAGATGTATCGCTACGATTTGCAAATACAACGGTCTTGTTCCCTTTCAATGGAGGGCAACTTCGATGGCGCGGCGATATGCCCACCAGATTAAATTTGCATTTGTCTCCTTTACAACCGGCGAAGGAAAGCAGTCGGGCGCGCGGTCGGGGCCGGGGCTATTACACTCGCTGGCGACAGTCGCCGCACGCCGCGGCACAGTGGGCCAGAGCCACCACGAACCCTTCCATGCATTCGTTATTCGGCGAACAGCGAGCGACGCGCTCGCCGAATCCCGGGTTATAGTGCGATTTTTATAAATTTTCCCCCTCAAGCTCCAACATCCCACAATGGAATAACACAGCATTTCGCGTCTTTTTCACACTTGCCGGTAATGTCACATGATCACAAACTGCTTGATACGGTCACGATCATGCGATATCTAGCGGCATATTGAGAAAGAAGCGAAATACTGTGACATTCCATTGTGAAGACGGGCCTTGAGGGGCAAAGTTACAAAAATCGCACTATAGAATGAATGAGTTGCTTGCCATTTGCCGAGTGACGAACGTTGGTGCTCGCCGTACCCACCACGTGCGCTGTCTTATGGACACATCAAAGAACGTGAACATTTGCCGAACACATCAACTGTGGCGAACAGCAACTTGGCGAACTTGGGCGAACAGCAACCCGCTTCTCGGCGAATGCCGAATTTGTGGAGTTGCCTTTTCGCACAGCCGGATATAACTACACGTTTGGATCCTAAATGGCCAAAGTCGAAGATTTCGTAGTTGACACCCGTCAATGGTTTTTTTAAATTATTTTTTTATAACAAAGATTTATCTATATTTCTTGAAGAGGCAAATAATGACCAAACGCATTTTGACATTTTCTCTTTCTCCCTCTCTCCCCCCACCCGTTCTCTGAACTTCTTACAAAGAAATCTTACCCGTAACAAATAAATGCTTTGATAATTAGAAATCAGACCATCATATTAAATACGAAACAGACATTTTACCCCATTTAATAGACAGAAAGTTAAATTTTGTCGATGAATGTTATTAGCCCATTCCTCAAAAGACTTTTTCACTACATTTACTAGACAAAAGGCATATCACATTGAGAAAACTAATGTAACTCAATTATAACAGGAAATCACATTTTTTTCTGGAGTATATTCCCTAAATTTTAATGATACGCCACATTATTTTATTTCATATGGACAAAAATTTGCACATTCTAATGATTCTTCTAAAAATGTCCAGATTTTTTTACTTTTCCACATGAATGAAATTCACCTGATTTATTAGCAGTCTCCGAGAGTTGGCCATCCTGCACGAGATACTGCGAGCGCTTCGGCAATGCGCGCTCTGTTATTTTCACACGTTGAGACGGGCGCCGGCCCCACAGGAGGGTGGAAGGCGAGAGGCGAGAAGCAGACAACAGGGGCGAGGCCTCGCGATGGTGGAGGCGGTGGCGGAGGCGGAGGCGGAGGCGGAGGCTGGGTAGCGTGGGAGAGGCAGAGGCGGAAAAGGCAGAGTGGCAGAGGCGGAGGCCGAGAAGGCTGACGGAGCGGCAGAGGCGGAGGCTGTGGCAGAGGCGAAAGTCGAAGGCGGGTGCGAAGGCGAAGGCAGAGGTGAGGGCAGGGCGAAGGCGGGGCGAAGGCGCGGGCGAAGGCTGGAGCGGAAGGCGAAGGCTGGAGCGAAGGCAGGACGCAGGCGGGGTTGAAGGCGAAGGCGGAGGTGAAGGCGTGGGCGAAGGCGGGGGCAAAGGGGACGGTGAAGCCAGGGGCGAAGGCGGGGGCCAAGGCGTGGGCGAAGGCGGGGTTGGATAGCGGGGCGAAGGCGGGGTTGAAAGCGGAGGCGAAGGTGGGGGCGAAAGCCGGGTGCGAAGGCGTGGGCGAAGGCGTGGGCGAAGGCG
>JAHLJT010009436.1:12997603-13054615 GCA_031308135.1 Acheta domesticus
GCGGAAGCAGTGATGACTGGTTCGGCTGTTGTCCTGTCTGACTGACTTAGCTTTCATGTAAAATACTTTACAACTCAAGCAGTCAGCTTTGTCAATGGAGATTGCATGCATTCATGCTACACCTGACTGTGTCTGATTGGAATTTGGCTATGAAAATTGTAATGGGAATGGCGCTGTTGGTGACGCGGTCGTACTCATTGAGTAAATAGGAGAATCTTGGTTCTAGGAACGTAAAGTACTCGTACTAATCCTGCAAGGACAGTGTATGCTATATCCCAAGAATTGTAAATGTTCCTTCAAATATCTCCCTCAGCAGAGCACCCCCCCCCCACGTAGGACAAGCTTTAAGCTCTTGACTAGTCACCCAGCATGTGTAGTAGTTTGTGTTTGCAAGTGTGTGTATGTAAAACGGAGAGGAGGAAACAAGGTTAAGGCAGGAATTATCACACGCAGTTAGTGGTGCGTTTGCAAGAGTACTGTTCCGGTTTTTGCAGGATGTTTATCGAAGAAACCACGGAAAAATACCGATCAGAACAGATCCCTGCAGACAATGGTTGAATTCGACCCAGCTATGCTGCACCTGGTGACGAAAATTCTCCACCGTCAGAACACAAACCCTGAGGCTTCCCGATCAAGAATGTGGACGTGTTGTTGCCGTTGCGCTATCAAATCCGGTCGTGCTGAGAAACAATATAGAGAAGGATTCATAGTCAGTGCATGTGGACGACCAAGATGTATTAGGGAACATTCAGAACGTATCAGTCAAATATGAATCGGAACGGAGACAGTTCTTCAAGAGTAGTTATAATCGACTATCTACAAGAGTAGTACAGTAGACCAGGGTCGAGCAGCGTACATTTTCTTCATGTGCAGAGAGGCTACGAGGCATTGTAAGGATCGATAAAGCCCTACAAAAATTGTGGACATAATGTTGAGAATAGTATCTCACAGAAGAACTCACTATGTAAACAAATTTGATGTGTATATTTAAATTATGCATTCAAGTTCCGTGTCTCATAACGCTAGTACAGGGGAGGAATGGTCAGTCTTTAAAAAACATTAAAATGGACTAAAACGTGTGTAACAAAAACTTTACTCATCTGAAAATTATTTTCAGCCGCAGTAAATACATGCGTATACGTATGTGATTAATGTCAGAGCCTGAGGAGGATCTTATGCAACCCATCGACCTACAGTAAACTGAAATGTTTTTCCCTGCCAAAATCCTTCCACGGACTACGAATACATGAATAACCCAAAAATAATAAGTATTTTTCAACGATATCTGTCTATTACAAATACATTTTGATAGGAAATTCTGCCACAACTCTTCAGAAATATTTCAATGAGTACGAGGAAACATTTCCATACAATTTTATTGTACCGTACTTTTATTATACTCCAACGCAAATTTGGATAGAAAATCATTGTCCTATTATCCTGTCATGCTTTGTCATAATCGGTTTAAGGAGAAGTGCAATAGTATTTTCTCCGTTTAACAAGGTAAAATCAATTTTCACATAAACCGTTTTAAATATGACATTTCCGTCGTCTTTCTTTAGAGTAGAAATTCATTATTAAAGTTGAGGATGTTATTTTCATTTGAATGTAGTCCGTGGATTTCGATTGGCTCCAAAATGAAACTAGGAAGAGTATTTTAAGCGTATAGTTCTTCAGTAATCAGAAGTAAGCTACTGAACTGCATCGTTAAAACTCAGGTCATCTTTGAGGGGAAAATTATAAGAAAACCAGTTCGAATAATCCTGGAAACACAAAAATACATGGATATTTAAATAAGAAATACACAATGACGAAAACGATATAGAATTTTTAAAATATGAAGCAATTACAATACACTTTTTTAAATTCTAAAATCACAGTCTGAAGAAGTGTACAACTCAGCAGAAAGTGTACGGCATTTGTTACAAGAAAGCATCAACGTTTTGGTTATGATAATAAATTTTCGTTTCGGCAACATGTACTGCCATTAAATAAGCTTAAGTCTGTCATTATTGGCAAATTAATTTGAAAGGTTCTAGGGCTTACTCCTCTGAGAGCACTTCGATAGCTCTCATGAGTCTCCTGGGAAATTCGAAGAAGTAATGCAAAATGAAATGGATGGAAGAAAGTATGTAAATCTATCCTCCCTTCTCCTTTGCGGCCATTTCATTGTGTACTCACTTCCAACAACGTTTGCACGCGCTCTGCGAAGTAGTCCTTAAATGTCGGCACTGCTAGAAACGTTCCAGGAGTAATGAACTGTGTTTATGTTTCCGTTCTAAATCTCGATCTTCAATATATTTCGAGTTAATGCAACGATGTTGCGGCAGAGCACAAACGAACTCCCGCGTAGTACTACAAGCTTAGTGAGCCATTCTAATCTGAGGTCTGCAATTTCCCAAGGAAGTTGTAACATCCTGACGATCACGTGCGCTACTTCTGATGGTTGGAATGGCGTTCGCAGATTCCTCCAAGGTCGATTTTTTGTACACAATTAGCGATTTGTTCCGATTACAGGATAGATGGCAAAGACGTTTACGATCTTAGAATAAAATGAGTGGAGAAATGGTAATTCTCCTTGGCCCCTTACAAAGTATTAACGTGTTTTGGACAGGCTAAGGACTACTAATGTTACAAGATATTTTAACTATATTTAGAAAATCTAGAGGGGAAAAAAATTTTGAAGTAGAATTCCAGGAACGGCAACTAACGACAATCCAATTTCAGTTTAACATTACTTATTGTAATTTATGCAAATCATTTTTATCAGATTCTTCGAGAAACTTCGGTAATTCTTGGCCCGTCAACTTAAAAACGTAAACAATTCTTTTTTGGTTTATAGATTTTTATGCGGACGTAATGTATTGTTAAAGCATCTTCAATGGAGCAAATAGTATGTCCAACATTCGATAGAAAAGTAAGAACAAATTAGATAGTTTTAGAGAAAATGCGTTCACTTAATGGAACGAAACATTAAACAATTCCAGGTGAGACCATTGAGAGAAGTTTCAAGAAAACCTCCAAGTTTTGCTAAGAAATTGATTATATTTTACATAAATATAGATACTTCAGTTATGGTATTGTCACACTACACAATTAAATGAAAGAATTTAAATATATCTAGAACCATTAACACCAGTGAAGATGCACAATCTACTCGTATCATGACTAGAACGTCAGTCTGCATTGTTTACTGCATCGAGAAACGAATTAAAATCTTTCCTTGAAACGCAGCTAGTGACTTTCAACGATAAGCCAACGTGGTTTAAGTTACTAACTGGTAAGTGATCAAAAATCACAATTAAAGAGACAACATAAATGCTTTCCCAGCGTGCAAAATAAAATATTTCTGAGCGCAGTTTGGATAACAAGGGGGACTCACCTCTGGCTGAGAGCTTCTTCGTGTTGATGATCTTGGCTGCAAATTCGAGCCCCGTGGATTTTTTGTACACATCTTCGTACAACAGAAAAAGCACCCCTGAAAGAAAGAGAATTTTACATTAGTGTTTTGCTAGTTTGAATCCTCATTTGCCGTGTATATACTGCAACGATACTAGAAATAAAACTATATTTCACGTGTAGCACAACACAGTGCATCAGCTCGAAGATAATATTCGGCTGAAATTGAATAGGTCACTCCGAAAGAGCATCATCATTAACATGTTCGGCGTATGTATGTTATTGGAAAACATCACTCTCTGAAAAAATGGCACATTCGAACGAAGAAAAAAAAAAAAGAAAAGAAAAAAAAAGAAAAAAAAAAGAAAAAAAAAACAGAGAGCCCCACCTGCTTAGAATGTTGTAACGAACAACGGATATTTGATAGTGTCACATGCAACAAAGCTAAACTGATATTTTGAAACAAATGGCGAGCTAAACTTGCTGTCACAAATACGGGGAGGTGGCATTTTCGAAATAACCGATTCAATTTAATAAGAATCTCAGAAGTTCACTCGAGCGCCATTCAGTTAACCAGCGTATTAACCGTTCACTGAGTGAGCCACTTGTGCCCACACTAGAGAAGCTAAAACAGGAAACTTGTGGTGGTAAAAGGGGGCGGGCACAGAGGCGGGCGGGTGGCCCGTCCGCGAGCAGCCGGCAAAACCCGCCGGCGCGCCGCCGCACGGTGTGACCAGAGGGCAAAATCGTGGTCGAAACCTCAAAAGTACAAGTTTATTTAGCGAACTTCTGACCATTCTACTCGAAAAAGGAATGTTTCGTACATCTGTTATGAAAGAATGAAGCTTACTCCCTGTCCCTGTTGGGCGTTGTGGAAGCTTGAAGTTGGAATACCCGGTCATCGCTGTTGTGGCGTCAGTGGAGATATTATTAGCTTGTGGTTTCTAATATTTATAAAAATGTGCTCTAAAATATATTTTACTATATTTCTTAATCATTGATATCCCTGTTCGAAGTTTTGTATTCATATAAATAGTAATACAAAATCAGGATATGTATTAGTATTAATATAATTGAAATTAGCGACCTCGAAAACCCTTAGGTATAGTGTGATTTTCGTAACTTTGTCCCTGACAGGAATCAACCTTCACTGTTTTCATCCAATAAGGAGCGCTTAGTGACGTCACTGTCGCGAAATTTAAGCTCCCCATTGGATGGCAGCGAAACAACTGATTCCTGTCAGGGACAAAGTTACGAAAATCGCAGTGCAGAACATGGTATTAAAATTCGATGCCATTGGAGGTTTCGGCCACGTTTTCGCCGTCTGGTCATATACCGTGCGGCGGCGTGGCGTCTCGGCCGGCACTCACGCTCCACACCCACAGCGCCACCGCCGCCATTTATTTATTCAGCGTTTGGCCGGCAGCGGCGCTGCCGCCGCAACCGCCCGCATTATTAATAACAAAACCCAAATTTACAGACTCGTTATTTATTTAGGAGGCGTCGGTGCGCTGGCCGGCGCCGGCCTCAGCGGCCGCCCACAGCGCCTCAAGCAGCTGGGCGAGGAGGCGACAGCTGCCCCGTCCCGCACTGGCCCTCTTCTTTTAGACACGTTATCATCCTTCTAAGTGTATACAAAAATCCCGTAACTCTTCTCTACACATCTAAATTTACACCCAGGGTAACAAAAATTATCCTATTTTTTTTAGAAATAACAAACGGAATGAATGCAGCGTATAATTGCAGACGAATTTTAAGGGCGATAAACCGTTTAATGCAAGTTTCGCAAAAGGATTTAAATATCACCAGCTTGTCAACGTTTGAAAAACCAAAATTGCAGGTCAATTTTCATCCCAATCTGTAAGTAAACACACCACAGTCAGTAAGTAAACTCACGCACACAAAGTCTTGCACTGAACCGCCACCTTTAACTTAAGGCCGAAAGGATACTGTCGCTAAGGCCGAAAGGAGAATGACACGAACAGAGACACATGATGGCCAAACAAGTTTCGAACGAAGGTCGGTGTAAAAAAAACGGAGATGGGAGCAAAGGTAGGGTGAAGGCGGAGCGAAGGCAGGGCGAAGGCAGGGCGAAGGCGGGCGAAGGCGGGACGAAGGCGGGACGAAGGCGGGGCGAAGATGGGGTGGAGCGGAGCGAGGTAGGGTGAAGGCTGGTAAGAGGCGGGGCGAGGGCGGGGTGAGGGCGGGGAGAGGACGGGGTGAGGGCGGGGAGAGGACGGGGAGAGAGCGGGGCGAGGGCGGGGAAAGGGCGGGGAAAGGGCGGGGAAAGGGCGGGGAGAGGGCGGGGCGAGAGCGGGGCAAGGGCGAGGGCAGGGCGAGGGCAGGGCGAGGGCAGGGCGAGGGCAGAGCGAGGACAGGGCGAGGGCGGAGCGAGGGCGATGCGAGGGCGGAGCGAGGGCGGTGCAGGGAGGTGCGGGGGCGGGGCGGGGGCGGTGCGGGGGCGGAGCGAGGGCGGAAGCGAGGGCGGAGCGAGGGCGGATGCGATGGGGCGGAGCGAGGGCGGAGCGAGGGCGGAGCGAGGGCGGAGCGAGGGCGGAGCGAGGGCGCGGTGCGGGGGGGCGGAAGCGGGCGTGTCTAGGAGGAAGAAGCGCCGCCCGCCGTCGCCCTTCGCCGCGCCCGCTCGCGAGTCGGCGCCGCCCAACAGCCCCCAGACACGCACAGCGCCGCGCGCCCCCACGCCTCCGCAGCTCAAAGCGCAAATCCTCAGGCCTCATCGCTCAAAAAGACTGTGTGCACAAGAGATTCAAAATTTCCTTCAGACTTCTGAATGTCACGATTTAAGAAGTCTGATCTCGCCAACTCGCAGCGCCCCCCTCCCTAGCGGTGACCGTCAGCTCGGTGCTATGGGTGCGTGGTGATGTGGGATCATCGTGGATATCATACGCCCTACCTGAAGGCACCTGTATGTAACGCGCACAGAAAAAAAATTCCACAGCGCATGCGCTAAAATTTTGATTGGCTTTTGAGCTGCCTCCGTAACCATCGGCTACCGCCAAGCTTCTTCTCCGTCGTTCAATGCGACGAATGCCAGGCATTCGATATCTGAGACATTTGCTTTTCGAGCGATTGCGATAAGTGCATAGGACATCAATTGTGTGCCATTAGTTGAACGTCGTATAACCGCGAGAAAGCACGCCCGTCCACACGATTAAAAAGCTCGCAGAAAGGGGCAGTTCCCTTGCCGACTCGAGAGATAAGCTTTACTGTCAAGGATATTTGTACACCCAATAACTTGGTGACTCTTATCGAAGCAATCAACTGACCAAGATTTCGGATTACTGACGGATGCAATTCAAAATTTCTTTATAGAATACAGAAAAACAAAAGCAAATTATTTGCACCCGTCATCTTTTTCCTTGCTTTATAATATTAATCCAAGTCAATCAATTTTGCACCTTTCTCTTGAACCCCGGATAAAATCTGGATCTCGCATTGTGTCGTTGATCTAGCGAAGTTTTCGTTTCCAGAAGCAAGTATGAAAACAGGTCATCTTCCCGCACATTCCTGCAATGAGGAAAATTCCGTTAAAAGTACCACTGCTCTCGACGCCAGGGCATCGGTACAAACAAGAGACAAGTGCTCGCTCGCTTTAATACGAACACAGCTTCAGAGACTCCTAACTTCCGCCGACAGAACGGTGCGCAGAGTTTGGCAAACTAGTGGCACGGCGCAGAGCTGTGAAGCCAGCGGAGGTTGGGATCGGCGCGCCGGCGACGCCACGTATCCCCGGCACGGCAAAGGCTTCCGCCCCTGGTCGGCGGCGGTGGCGTCCTGTGGGACTCCAGCGCCCCGCCCCCGCAGCCTCCCCCCTCCCCCAGCGCCCCCCCCCCGGCCGCGCAGCCGCCCGGGGGAGCCTTCGCGCCACGCCACGCCCTCATCCAATTTCGCGACCGCCCCCTCACGCTCCCTCTCCCCTCCGCCGCCGCCAGAGCCATCCCTGCGGCCAGGGGTTAACGACCGATGGCGCCGGCCAACCCCGCCCCGCCCGGCCCGGGTCGTGTGTTCGCGGCGCCCGTTAGATGTTTTCTGCGGCCACTCGGTGTCAGCGAGGGCGGTCCCCGCTGGGAGCGCCCCTGTGCTGCAACGCTGTTTCACGCCGCGGACTATAGTCGGGGGGGTTCAATCCACAGCGCCGAAACGAGACCGCCCGCCGTAATTACCGGAGTCAATCTCTTCGTCTGACACAGGACGCGTCAGCACTACATGTTGCCTGCATTCCACACACTAAAGATGACTGATGACTCTCTATTATGCAACACGCGAATTGAAAGGTTTGAATAAAGTATAATCGAAAGATTGAAAGGCCAAGAAAGAAAAGTCGATTTAGCTTTTAAACTGTAAATACACATAAAAGTGGACGCAGCAAATCTGGCACACGTTTGAACAGATGTCCACAAGCGACGAAAACCACGCACATTCAATCCCAAGCAATGGCGCACGAGGCAGGTGGGAATAAAAATGTTCGTCTGTGATTAATTACGTAGTTTGAAAGAAATAATCCTTTAATTCTCATCCTTACATATCTTTTGAGTTCAGGACTATGAAAGAAAGTATGTACTCTAATTTTGGTACATTGAAATATAAATGATTCGCTTTCTGTTGCAGGAATTACTTTTTTTTTTCTATTTAACAGATATGTTTTGTACCATCGTGAGAAGATTCCACTCGTTTTACAAAAACACTTTTTTCTTACACAGTAAAAAGAAAAAAATCTGAAGAAAAAAAAAATTAAATATTCAAACTTCAAAGCACAACAGGCATTTTCTACAAGCATTTTCAAAATGATTACTATTAAAATATAAATTGATATGCTATTACATTGCTTGCGTACTGATCGCAAATAAATTAATACTGGTGGAATGTTCGAAGATTGATTGGCGCGTGGCTTAAATGCGTAGAAGTATCCCGTTTCAGCGCAAGCTCCGAGTCTTCTATTGCATTGTGACGGGCCACGTCGCTGGGGTGCACGTGCGCTCGGATTGCACGTGAGAGGGCATCGGCGGGGAGGGGGAGGGGAGGGAGGGGAGGGGGAGGGGAGGGGAGGGCAAGGAGCAAACAAGCGCGCTCGGAGGCCGACGCGAGGACAGATGGGAGCGTCTCGAGTGTCCCGCCTGACAAAGGCATCAATCTTGCAGCACGAGATACTCAATACGGCCGCGCTCTACGGCGAGCGAGCGAGGGCGAGGAGGAGGGGCTGGGGGTTGGGGGGTGGGGGGCGGGCGCTATTGCAGACGCGGTAGGCGGCGGCTCAATTTATGTACGTCGCCGACCGGTATTGAACTTCACGGCTCCCGACGGCAGGCCGGAGAAAGATGGTGCGCGCAAGCAGAAGAGGAAAAGGAGAACGAGACGAATGTTTGTCACAAAGATAAGGAACAGAACCACGAGGAGGTAAACACGTAAAATGTAATGGAGTACGTGAACATAATGATAGGTAACGCATTTCAAAGTGTCAATTACGAGAGATATCAAGAGAAGAGCCAAGAATATCAGTCCTTCATACAGACAGCGATGAACACAAGAATTCGCAAAGAAAGCTAACAGTGAAACAAATATAGACGAATGTATGACCTAGGAATGACGAAAAAAGAATAACTAGAAAACAAAAACAACAAAAAGTCTGCAACTGGAAAATGCATGTTCATAGCCCAGCGATAAACGTGAAAAAGAACAGGTGAGCTCGCAAGCAAAGGGACGCGAGAACGATACAGCGCGGTGCGAGCGAGCGATCTAGCGACGGTAGCCACGGAAAGGTAGAAGCAGCGCGGCGGGGTGCGCGAGCGGGCCGGCCGGTCTCCGCGTTTAATATTGCAGGCCCTTATCTACGAGGCCCACGCTGGAGATAGGGGCCGGCCGCGCGGCGCGGCGCGGTGCGGCGCCCACTCCCCGGGGAGGCAGGCGGGCGGCGCGAGGGGACTTTCCAATTGCGACCCGGCGCCGCGCAGCGCCGCGCCGCGCCGCGCGACGCCCGGCCGTAAAACGAGAGGCGGCGGCGGCGGCGGCGCCTGGCGATTCCGCAGCCCGCCCAACGGCTCCGGCCAGGCGGGGCTCGCAGAGAGATACGAACGCGCCCCGCCCCTCCTGCCTCTCCCCGCCCCGCACCACCCCACCCCGTCCCGTTGCGCCCAGGCCAGGCCCGCCCCACCCAGCCCCGCCCGGTCCTCGCCCCAGCCCCGCCCACCCCAGCCCCGCCCGGTCCCGCCCCAGCCCCGCCCAGTCCCAGCCCAGCCCAGCCCAGCCCAGCCTCGCCCCAGCCCCGCTCCGCCCAGCCCAGCCTCGCCCCGTCCCGCCCAGCCCAGCCCAGCCCCCGTTCCGCCCCGCCCGGTTCCTGCCCCAGCCCCGCCCCGTCCTGCCCCACTCCACTCCACTCCGCTTCCAGCCCACCACCTCTCGTGACGCAGGGCCGCGAGAAAGAAGTCGCGACGGCCCGACGGGATGATAGTTTCTCGCTGGGTTGTATTATTAAAAGAAACGCGCGGCCGCCGAGGTACAGTATTTTTGTGGCGTTTGGCGCTGCGGACTTCTGCAGTTCGATAGAGCGCTGCAGTACTACTACGCTGCAGTGTACGAAACGCAATACTACCCCTCTAGGGAGATCAAGAATAAGATGGGTCCCGAGAAGTATTTTTATACTTTCATCAGCAATTGAGCCTAATTAATTCACATTTATGTTTACGTGTACGCACGAATATTTACTATACCATGGGTGGTGAAGTACGTGTATTCTCAGATTTTGAAGAGAATAATAGGTTTGCTTTGTACTCATTCATATTCGTATGGTGTTGTAACGGATAGATGGAGCACTGAGCCCACCAACACTAAATTATAATACATTATTCCGAGTTATGCGTTTCGTGGAGTAAAATTCTGCTTGAACATCCTCGCATAACCTAAGCAGCCATGCGCGAGTATAATTGAAAGGCGCTTCACTAAAAGAATGCCTACGTAAATTTGCAGAACCACACATGTTTATTTGAATATGTTAACTACGTAACCATTTCGTCATGATTAACCCTCAATGAGGAAGTTACTCATCAAGTCGTGAAGTAAATAGTAAAAGAGTGAATAATAAATAAATAAATTAAACCTTCGTTAGTACGAACTCGCGTAACACGAATTTCGCCGTAACACGAACAAACCTTTGGTCCCGGCAAGAGAATACAGTAATAAGGACATTTATGATAATCGGATAATACGAACTTTTATAACACCAACTCTGATTAGTTCGGTGCCCTTGGAAATCGCCTTAACGAGGATTTACTGCACAACAAAGGAGAAAATCGATATTCAGCATCAACATTTAAACAACGGCAAGCAAAGCCAAATATATTTCACATAGTTCCAGCGATTTCGCCAGATTTAGACTACACTCTCCCCCCCCCCCCACCGCCAACTACCCGCATCTGAACATCTTCAAAAAGCCGGGTAAAAGCATCTGTCATCGTGTTCCGCAAACACAATCCCGCAACGGCTGGCCAAGACGAGAGCGCGGCGCGGAGCTCGGAGCGCAGAACGCGGCGGCGAGCTCCCACCCACCGAGAGAGCAGCCGTCCGTTCCCCGCGAGGTCCGAGTGGCGACAGCGGCGGGGAGGGGGCGGGGCCGGCCGGAGCGCAACACGTGCGCACCCGTCAGTCGGTTGCGCACGGCGCGGGGCGGTGCGAGGAGGAGGGGGAGGGGGCGTCGCCGCGTAGCGCCGCGCCGCGCCGCCACTGTCACTCACGCGTCCCATTAGCGCGCAGGCCGCTAATTTGACACCGAAGCGGCCCCCCCACCCCGCCCCGCCCGCCGCCGCCGGATGCAGGCGAGGCGCCGCTTCCGGCCCGCGCTGAAAGGTGCTCGCCGCGGAGCCCGGCGCCTCCAGTCGGCACCCGCCCCCTTCCTAATGGGACAAGCCCCAGGAGGCCCCACCGATTTCGATTTCCGATTTCGACGGAGGTTCATCCTCGCCTGTTCTTCTCCAACCAGAACACGCATGTATGAGCCTCCAATGCTTCTACCGGGAGAGATGGCTCAGTGCATCAACCTGATGTCACTGCAGTCCCTCTGACCGGGAGGTCCTAGGTACTCCACTCCAGACGGGCAGGATTTTCGACACTAGGGCGAATTCAGTCGCTGTCTGGAGGAGAATTCTAGCGGCCGGCTGCTCTGATCGGTAGTTTTCCGTGGCTTTCTGCCGATTCAACACCATGCGAATGAAGGAGCAGTACCCTAACAAACGGGCCATGGACCGCGCGCGATCTTTCCTTCCACTTCCTTGTCCTATCCTCCATCCCTTACACTAATTCAGAAGGTTTAACACAAGTTCAATACCTTGGGGAGCAAATACAAACTCCCCGAATCGCAAATGAATTATTTTCTATGACAATAGTTTCTCCCTAGAAGCCGAATTTTCCAAGGCGCTTTCTTTAGCTCACGAAAAAGGGAAAGAGATGAGCCCACTCTCACTTCACATCTCGAAAAAGGCCTTTGCCCTTTCTATGTGCAATTCGTTTCAGGTCCTTCGTAGTAGCGTTCGCCAGTGTTATGTACAGGGAATGCACAATGTTTTGTAGCCTCGTTGCTTTTCATATTTTTTCAACGACTTCGACACATCAAGGCAGCTGCACATCAAAGACGTTCTCAATGTCCCAAACCGCTGCCAAATGAGATCTATGAGCGGAAACTCTGAATGCGGTGAAGAGGTGCCTACATTTTGAAGAAAAGGAAAGGATGTCAGTAACCACACGTCAGTAACACACACACACAAACAGAACAAGAGTTTCTTTTTTCCAAAACAGCCGTCCGTCTGTTCGTGTGTGTATTTGCAGTCCAAGTTAACGCCAAAACCGTTTAGCCGATTCAGCTCTACTCTCGTGCGATAGTTGTCGTAATGTTTCTGTCGGGCTTTTGAGAAAGAAACTCTGTAATCAATAATGTTTTGTTGATTACGACGTAAGTCATGATAAATCTTGTATAAACTCCCCAGCTACTAAATGTACACATCGACCACGTTAGCAAAAGTAAGGAATTACCGTGAATTAGTAATACTGAGATATAAATAATGGGATCGCGTTGAAGAAGACAAATACGACAGTAGCAGAAACCGAATAACACAAGAGTGGGAGGAATCGCCTAAAGGCAGTGTGGGGACGGGAACTTTGGGAGCGACGGCCTGTGGAATAGCATGGTGCACAGAGAGCTCATCAGAGGTCACATGTGAAGCCAGAAGACAACGCTGTCGTGTTGTGGCAGAGACAAATTGGTACCGAAACACAAGAGCATGTTGAGGTCGGTTGAGAGCGCAGGAAGACAAATCGAAAGAACACAGCAGGAGGATTCGCACGGGACCGGCCACACGGGAATGAACGAGGCGCTGCGTAGAAAAAGGATATCACGAAACGAAGAGAATGCAGAACAGAGGTCAGAGAAGTAGTTGGACAGACTCACAAGCGAACGCAAAGAATAGTGTGACATCTGAATTGTATGGGCGATTTCGAATACAAGACTGGACACAGAAAAATTGTTCATCACCTGACAACTCTTTAAAGATGTTCGACATGAAACACACTTGTTCTCTTTCCATGTGCATGTTTTCATCTGTATACAATCTGTTCAACTGCATCTTTATACCGAACCTGTAAAACACAAAAATGGTTCCTCATCTGAACAACACTTCAAAGAAGTGTGGTTTATCCCACACTATATCACAAGTAGTAGGATATCTTTGGCATACTGCCTTTCTGTTTGAGCTTGTTGATGTATATGTTACTAATAGTTTATCAAGTGTTTTAACGTTGTTTTGCTCATTTTTTGTTTGTTTGCATATTTGATTAAGTATTATTGTTACTACTCTTTCCTTTTTTGCAATCCTGTAAACAATCTGTATTATAGTACTTTGTACTGAATCTGTAAACCTCCATAAATAATGTATGCACTACTGTTGTAAAGTATATTTTCTGAGTCGCTAATGACCTAGCTGTCGATGTGACTTTAAATAATTTTTTAAAAATTGTGTGACATCCTTCAAATTCGTAAAGGAAGAAACCGAGAGAATGTTTTAAACTGGAGGGATCAAGGCCGGCCGAGCACGAAGTAAGACAAATGGAAAGAACGAACGGAGTGGAGGGGATGGGAGCGGATTGGCCTCGGACAAGGAGGGTGGGGACGGGGGCGGGCGGAGGCGTCCTGCGCAAAAAAGGCCACGACGCACAGAGGGCGCCGAGTCCATCTCGAGCACGTTCCACGGCGACCCTTCGCTCCCAACTCACGCGCGCTCGGACGCCAGCCAATGGCCGCTTGATTTATGTATGACGTCACCTTCCACCCACCCCCCGGCGCGGGGGCGCGCCTCCCGTCTGCCGCGCCCGGCGCCCACTCCTCCCACGCGCCGTCGCGTCGCGTCGGGTCGCAGTCGCGTCGGGTCGGGTCGGGTCGGGTCGGGTCGGGGGCGCCGCCGCCCACCGCCTCTCCTGCCAACGGCGATTGCCTGCGGCGTAAACACACTACCGGATGCATAAATAATTTCGCCCGGGGACGGGGAAACTGAACGCGAAGAGCCCTTGCACAGAGGAGGATCATTCAGACGAACGAACGGACTGTCCCAGTGACGCCGCGCCGAATGCTAGACTGTTTTTTTTTATTTATTTACGTCAAAAAACAGTTAAAAACTGCGTATGACGAGCTATGGGGAGAGTTGTGCCGTAGACTACAATTTTATGTCTACGCGTGTTTTCTACGTGTCATCTGCGAGTAGTCTACGTGACTCTTTTTACGTGTAGAGTGCGTAGACAATGTATTCTGTGTAGACTATTTATTTTTCGACATCAAGTAACCAAAAAAAGTTTATAATAAGTAGTAATAGTAGAAGCATGTTTTAATGTAATATAAAAAAAATTATTTACGATTCAGTAAGTCAAACGAAATATACCATTCCTGATAAAGAAACGACATCCTCCGTATCACTCTCAAGACACCAGTAGGAACTTGTTCCAATATGCACTCCTTTAGTACTCCTTTAGATGTGATTCAATCAGTTTCCAATAATTGTAAATAAATTTTGGCTTTGGGGACCCTCTTAGATTCGCCCCACAAAAAAGGTATATTACCGTAGTCTACATAGATTACCTTTGTCTACGCGTTGTTTACGTGTAGACGTAGACTATGGTTCTTTACGCGTAGACGCACATCACTGGTTTGCCGACGTTAGGGCCACTATGGCGTGACCATCTTCACGGCTCTAATGCAGAGAGACGGCCGTCTCTCTTCCTCCCTCTCACACAAACATTTTCTAACGTTGGCAGAAGTATCGCCCCGACTATGGAGAGTATATCAAAAGCGATACAGTAACCGTTGAAAACTGTTTCAAGAGATAATGAAAACGAAACGAACAGTTCCGTTAACTACTTTTCTGGAATATGAACTGAATGGAACGATTTTGGTTTATATATGCTCTCAAGAATTTTGTGTAACTTGTTACGTCGAGTTCCGAGTTTCGAGAAGGGATTCACAGCCTAAATTTTATTTACACGAGTTTCCTATCCTCTAAATTAAAAGTACTGCACGAAGTTGTTGAACAATAGCACATTTGCCATGACTAAAATAAATGACGATTGCGTATATAGAGTGCTGTGATAAAGGAAAAACTTTTCTAATTGATTAAAGTATCTGTCATATTTTATACGAGCTTATAGCTCGCTTCTCTCTTACAAGACTTACTCTGGACTACTACAGATACTACTGCAAATCACAGTGATCCTAGAAAAGAGTTAGTAGTAGTCCAGAGTATATGTTGTAGGAGAGAAGCAACACGTAAGTGCAAATAGAATATGACAGATACTTTAATCAGTTAGAAAAGTTTTTCCTGTCTCACAGCAGTTTATTTCGGAAGGCGAGATAAAACTGTCAGAGGAAATGTATGACTTCATGAAATTTATATGTCTTGTTAACTGTACACACAAAGTTTATTTCATCCGTTGAGTAAACGTTTGATCTTATTTCCAGCTCACCAAAAGGCGAAGAAGGCCAGCGAGGATATATTTCTCTGAATCTTCGCTGCCATATGTGTAGATTATCAACCGCAAACTTGCATCTTGCTATAGCCCCGAACAAATAACGTCGCATTAATAATAAGATTAATATATAAAATAGGGCTTCACCATTTTAATTTTGAATAATTCCACTAATTTTTACATCCCTCATCTCCGCAGTCCTATAGGAAGGGTCATGAATAATGAATGCTTGCAAAGTATTCAACATTAACCCAGACTTATGAACTTCTCGAGGTCGTATTTTAGTTTTATCCTGTTAAAATGGCCTCAATTTTTTACCATTAATGAATATTTCCATGCAAATGTTCGTTTTCCTTGGACTTTTCCGATGCTCCGAATCGTGATATTTTAAAGGGATCTGATTATCTGAGGTATCACGATAGGAAAGGGATTTGTAGAGTTCTACAACATATTAACTGCTATCGGATATATTATTCGCTACTTCACGAATCCGTGAAGAAATATTTCGTTGGCAGTCGGTGTGAATGTGTATTGTAAAAATCTTCACAAATAAGTATAAGTAATGGGTTTACAAATACCCTGAATATTTTAATGGCAAGAAAATACCTGCTCTTTTTTTAAATGTGAATAAAAGAGCCATCCGAAAATTAAGCACAAAAAATAGCATTTTTCTTCGGTTTCTCAATTTGAATGCCTACCGTATGAAACACGAGTCGCTTTTTAATTTATTTTTTATTTGTTTTTGAAAATGAACGACTTTCCCTTTTCCGTCGCCAACGCACCGGAGCCACATAAGACAGCAAAACGCAGAAGGAATGCAGAACGGCGCGCCTGCAATCAGAGGCTGCGAGCAACGGCCCGGTGGTCAGTGAAATGACATTCGTTAGCTGCGGAATTTCATTAGCCATTAGACGTAATTTCGCCCGTTGCCAAGGGAGACCCAGCGTGGGGAGGCCCAGCGAGGGAGCCAAGGGAGGGCCGCGACTGCAGCCCTCCTCTCCCTAGGCTTGTCTGCGCGAGAGCGCCAAGTGGAAAATGAGTCCTCCGGGCCTCACCTTTAAACTCCATCACAGCTAAGAGATTGCATGTTTCTCCAACAGATTTTGCCAGGCTGTCCATATTTTCTTAAGCAGACGCAGAAATGGTTACTTCGAAACGTATGGTAGTCACAAAGATGAAAATTAAAGACTTGTTGTTCAGTCGCCATAAATCGTACAGTCAAACTACATATTTTATCGGTAAATAACAGAGGAAGAGGAGTAATAAGAAAGGGGAAAAGACGTAGGCAATGTAATTTCACGTAAAAGTAGAGACCTCTCGTCAGAAAGAAAAAGAACGGTGAACCAAACAGCTTTTTAAAAATAACTCTACGCAAAGGGAAGAAACATGCTGAAAACATTATAGAGACACGATATTACGTGATTATATGAAGTTAGGAAGACGGAGATACTCAAAATAAATTAATCAAATAGAATGAAAATGCGACGCTAGGCATAGGCTAAAACATCAAAAAACTGATTTTCGTTGAAACGCACCAATGACCCACTTTTTTTCCAGCGGACCCCCAGAGGAAATACGAATTATTTAAATGAAATATTACAAGAATACAATTTTCTTAGTAATGTGCCAACGAAGATAAAACAGAAAAAATGTAATAGGGGCGTGGAAGTGCGCCTAGCCTGCACGCAAACACGTTATTCTAAAGTTTCACGCCAGCTTCCGATCTCTCTCTTCTCCATGGATCTACATTAAACGATGTGAATAACAATTCAACGAGGCGTTACGCGCGCCAGTGAAGAAACCCTCGAAACTATTTGGCCTCACCCCTCACCTCATATTTAGCCACCTCTACTGTCTTAAGGCGGCTCCACACATTCGGCATTCGCCAAGCAGCGATCCCGACCAGCGGATGTGTTCGGCGAATGTTCGGTCCCTTTGATGTGTCCCAAAGACGGACACGCGGTGAGTAGGGCGAGCGCCGAATGTTCGTCACTCGGCAAACAGCAAGCGACTCATCCACACTACTCGGGACTCGGCGAGCGGTTGCTTGCTGTTCGCCGAATAGCGAATGTACTCGTATGGAGCTACCTTAAAAGACCGACACGTGGTGAATAGGGCGAGCGCCGAATGTTCGTCACTCGGTAAATAGCAAGCGCCCCATCCACACTACTCGGGATTCGGCGAGCGGTGGCTCGCTGTTCGCCGAATAGCGAATGTGTAGAGCCGCCTTTATGGATCATGCCGGTCCAGGCGGGAAAATCGCGCCTCGGTGGAAGTTTTCGCTTGAATATAAACCCCTCCTACGACTGCTAGAGCTAAACGTAGTTTTCATACAAGGCGTCGTAACGCGAGAGCAGCGAGACGTAGCGTCGCGAGCACATTTGCAGCGAGAGAGTCTTGCTGCGCGCGACCTCGTCGGGGGACAACAACCCCGCCCAGCGCCGCCCCGCGCCGTCCCGCGCCACCCCGCGCCGTCCCGCGCCGCCCCCGCGCCGCCCCGCGCCGCCCCGCGCTGCCCCTACTCCACCCCCGCGCCGCGCAGGGGCGACGGACGGGGCGAGGGTGCTCCGGGCCGCCCCGGGCCGCCCCGCGCCGCCCCGCGCCGCCCCGCGCCGCCCCGCGCCGCCTCGCGCCGCCCCGCGCCGCCCCGCGCCGCCCCGCGCCGCCCCGCGCCGCCCCCGCGCCGCCCCTACTCCGCCCCCGCGCCGCCCCTACTCCGCCCCCGCGCCGCCCCGCGCCGCCCCGCGCCGCCTCGCGCCGCCCCGCGCCGCCCCGCGCCGCCCCGCGCCGCCCCGCGCCGCCCCGCGCCGCCCCGCGCCGCCCCGCGCCGCCCCGCGCCGCCCCGCGCCGCCCCGCGCCGCCCCGCGCCGCCCCGCGCCGCCCCGCGCCGCCCCGCGCCGCCTCGCGCCGCCCCGCGCCGCCCCGCGCCGCCCCGCGCCGCCCCGCGCCGCCCCCGCGCCGCCCCTACTCCGCCCCCGCGCCGCCCCTACTCCGCCCCCGCGCCGCCCCTACTCCGCCCCCGCGCCGCCCCTACTCCGCCCCCGCGCCGCCCCGCGCCGCGCAGGGGCGACGGACGGGGCGAGGGTGCTCCGGGCCGTTCTCGGAAGGGCGCCCAGCGAGGCTCCGGTTGCTGGCGGCGCCGAATAAACGATGCACTCGAGATGCGTTGTTCCGGAGCCCTTCAGACGTTATACGCTCTTCTGCCATTGCGAACCGTGCGCGTGAAAGAGGGACACTGAAGGAAAGAAAGCGGCGAGTAAATCTCTGCTTTCATAAGTTGGAAAGGGCTTACGAGAAGGTTCAAATACACGCTGCGAATTCGAGGGGGGGGGGGGTCTGCGGAAATAGAACTTGTATATAATGCGTTTATAAGCCAGGCAAAATGACATCAGTAAAGCAGAAAATGCAATGATGCGCAATTTTATTGCCAGCAACGAAACATTTCCCTTAAAATAAACGGCACACTTTACGAGTCTGCGGACCTATCGTGGGCGCTCGCTGATAATCCCGTTAATAAAAGTTATCTACAGCCTAATGGCCAGGGAAATTCATAAAAGGAACTGAAAAATCGTTCACTATTATTAACAATTTACAAGCCTACTAGGGATTTTAAAACTGAGTTTTTTGTAATTCCCGTATGATCTTTAAATTATGAGCCAATTCAAAATTACACAAATGATGAAAGAACATTTGAGAGATCGGAAAATATGTTCCAATGTTACAATAGAGTTTGATACAAAGTTTATCTCTGGCATTCTCGAACGTTCCTCCCGCATAATATTTTCTACTGTAAAATCTTGTCGGAATTTTGGCGAACAAGAACGAAGAAGTATTGGCTATTTGAGGCAATTGTTACACATTAACAGAACAATTTAGATGCTTCTATTGAATATGATTTACTTTGCCTTTCTTTACCACCACGAATACACTGTGCAAACGGTTGCCGACCTATTCGTCTGCGATGTTTAGTTCGATTACACGACGGCGACGACGACGGAGGAGAAGAAGAAGAAGAAGAAGAAGAAGAAGAAGAAGAAGAAACGAGTATTTCTTCGTAGGGAGGTGGAGACCACGAGGCCTTCTCTTTCGCCTACAAGTGCAGTCACACTGGAGCAGTAACTACTTTGCTGTTCTGGAGTCGCCCCGTGCCAACGTATCGGCCGCCATTCTGCGACCTTCCTCGCGGCGAAATGCATTACTGCATGCCAAGTCGTTGCTGACTCCGGCCGCGGACGCCTATGCTCTCAGAAGGTTCCGTCGAATTCACTTTCGAGTAAACACGGAAACTTACGATCGAGTATTTCAAACATTAGAACGCAGCCGCCGTCGCACTGCTTCGGACGTGTTGTAACGAAAACATCCAAGCTCCAGGACGCCAGAACGATATCAAATGAACTCGGCCATTCTAGATGGACATGATCAAATTGGTTTCGTTCGTTTATGAACGAAAATCTACGGAGAAACCAGATTCAATTCTTCGAAATTATGGCAGAAAAAAAACCTCGATGAAATGGGCTGCTGAAAATTTCTGCCACACATGAACCTAATCCACTGTGAATGCAAAGATTATTTTTAAAAATATCTCCAATGTCGTATCACACATATTTCATATTAAATATATTAGCTCTCAACGAGAAGTTTTAATCTTTTCGATTCCATTAGTTTTCGCCTTTAAGTAATGATTTGAAGATGAATGTCTGATGTAGCATGACCACTACGGCAGAATCAGTAAGTTTCTGATTCTGCCGATCGTTCCCAAAAGTTTCTTCGGACGAATACTGAGCCAGTCTGAACCGAAAGTAGCCACTAACACACGACAAGCGAACAAGCCCAGCAAGTCGTCGGGCAGTGCGCATTTCTAGAGGCGAGCGAGCCAACGGCCGTTGCGACGCGGCGCGGCGCGGTGCCTCGGCCCCGCCGCCGCCGGCGAAAGCCATCCCCGCCTCCCGGGCCGCCCCGATACGCCGGGCAGTATTGATCGTCTCCATTGCCATTCATGGTGAGGGCCGCGATACGGGAATATACGCCATAAAAATTGAACCGCTCCGGTGCGCACACGAACCCCTCTCGCCGGCTCCGGGCGCTCCCGCCTCGCGCGGGCCACGAGCGACGTCGCGTCGCGTCGCGTCGCGTCAACGCCCGAAGGCTGCGGGGAGATGGAAGGGACACGCACACCAGGGCGCGGCGTTGCCAAGGCATGGTGCTCGAACGGACCAAGCAAAGAGGGTAGATGTGCGGTTAATGGAGTAGCGAACGAGGTGGGCGAGCAGTAGAGAAGGAACGGGCAGGGCACGATGTGGAGCGTATGTGCGTGCGCGCGCGTGTGAGTGAGTGAGAGATTGAGAGTGAGAGTGAGAAAGTGAGAGTGAGAGAGAGAGAAAGAAAAAAATCAGACGCACAGGAAGGGAGGCATTTTGCTAAGACCGAAAAACGAGAAAACGTAGAAAACATAAATATAAGATTGCAAAGAGTAGCCCCAGGCTAAAATATCGCCCCAGAATGAAATATCGAGGAAAGGTAAGACAAAAACCCTACATATATAGACAAAGAATAATTAGTGTAGCGTGGAAATGTTTCCAAAAATAACGGCTTTAAGTCACTGATTGTTAAGCAGACCGCTACCGACAAAATTTGGTAGCAAGCGAAGGCCTGTTATTATATCAGAACAATTTCAGTAGAATTCCGAAAATATCAGCAGAATTCCTCGGCATCGGTTGACATTTTGTTCCAAGAGTACAGCAGTTTCGATTCATTGGCGAACGAAATCTCTTAACAACTTAATACGTATCATCCTGAAGATCACTCGCGAAGTGACTAGTGTTTCCGAACGTACTAATTCGCTTGTACCTTCACACCACTAGGATGATCTCATGAGTATTCATCATCGTAAAACACGTGGGTGTCGTCGACTCAAGAGCACACGTTCCCGCGTCTGCGGCGGGCCCAGAGGCGGAGGCAGAGGCAGCGGTGGTGGTGATGGTGGTGGTGGTGGTGGTGGTGGTGGTGGTGGTGGTGATGGCGGCGGTGGCGGAGGCAGCGGTGGTGGCGGCGGCGGTGGCGGAGGCGGCGCGGAGGCGGTGGCGGAGGCGGTGGCGGTGGCGGAGGCGGTGGCGGAGGCGGTGGCGGAGGCGGTGGCGGTGGCGGAGGCGGTGGCGGGGGCGGTGGCGGGGGCGGGGGCGGTGGCGGCGGTGGCGGCGGCAGCGGTGGTGGTGGCGGCGGCGGTGGCGGAGGCGGCGCGGAGGCGGTGGCGGTGGCGGTGGCGGTGGCGGGGGCGGTGGCGGGGGCGGGGGCGGAGGCGGCTGGGCCAGGCGGCGCCCGGCCTTGGCCTATGCGGAGGCACATCCGCTGTTGTTGCTGCCGCCGCTCCTGCTATTTCTGCGAGACTAGACGCAGACACGGAGCTTCTCGAAATGTTCCGATAATACACAAGCGTAGGAATACGGAAGAAGGAAAATGGAAGCAAGAATAATTAAATAGTAGTTGAGAGTTACCCAGCGCTGCTCGGATATACACTGCCGGTCAAAAGTTTTTGGACACCCATTAAGGGTTTTTTTTAATTTTTTTTTTTTTTTTAATGTTCTTTCTCGGCGCGCTGTATTTGGCCTTGCTAGTTAGCCCAAACCTTGGGCACTGAAGTAGGGTATTTTTTCTCAATTTATCTTGTAGAGATAAGCGTTACTTAGGGATTCATAAGTCCCCACACACGAGTATTCATTGATGCAGTGTTGGGTGGCTCGGAAATCCAGTTTGCTGTCGTGTGCAATAGAGTTCGGACTGAAGGTACACCACGGTTTCTGGTTCACAGTGGTTCAGAATTGAAAAATTCAGGTTTTGTAAAATAATTACTTGAACTATTATTGTTTGTGAGAACCTCATGAATAAGATGTCAAGAATCGTCAAGAAAATTATTCGGGCATGGGGTGGGTTTTTTGTATGAAAATACAAGTTTCACAAATTTGATTTTTTTAAGTTGAAAAGTTTCAGTGAATTGTAAATATACATATTTTTGGCGTAAAATATGTGGATAATACAACAGTCAATGCCCACAGTTTATAATTGTATTATTACTCCCTCAATCTATTTTCGCCTACAACTGATTATAAGTAGCGCCCAAAAAACTTTTGACCCAAGGTTTTTGTGTACATTTATCACAATCATCCTTTAGATACGAAAAAAAAAAAATTCTATATAGAGTAGTGTAAAATGGAAATCTCCGCCCCGATCCGCTCTGCTGTGTGTTTTCACATTTATTCTGTATAAAATAGTTGCAGAAATACTACTCTACTCGTACATCATTGACATTCAGTAATATTTTTCAAATAATTATTTCTCTCTCACGGAAACAGTTTTCATAAATACCACTCGTCTTTCGCAAATAATTATTATATAAATCTCATTGTTGCTTGTGGATTTCTGGGTAATTTCCAAAGCACTCACGTTATTACAATTTTCATAGAAGAATCTGACATTGCAGAACCCAAAAAGTCGTTTTCTCCTTCCCCCAAGTATGCACTCCCCTCTGAGTGAGCGACTGTGCTTCTAAAGGTCGCCAGCGCAAGTACGAGGGCGTCGTCTATTCCTCGGGCGACAACCCAACACCCGGCGCTCTGCACCTTATGAATACGCAATGTTGCCCAGAGAAACGCGCCTTAAATAGCGTTTAAAATGCATAGAATTTGGACGCCTGCGAAAGTTAACTACTCTAAAACATCCATTCACCTCCACTATTTATTTAAAATTGAATGCTAAATGACATATTGATTTGCTTCGGCATAATGTGAAACAGCAGTTTCCACGAAAACATTGAGAGGACGTCCCTGTTTTTTTTATAACCGACAACTTGTTTTGTGTGAAATCTGGCAAAAATTAGCATACTGCCAATACGCGCGAGAAATCTGCAACATGACAGCACAAAAGTAAAAAAGATCAATATCGCAAGATTGCAAAGCCCGAGATAGGGACATTCCCATTTTACGAGTCCCATCCTCCTCTCGCCATACCGACTTAGGTGGATGAAGGCATCAATGCACTGTTAAGGTCAATGACACTAAAATGCCTCTGACGGGGTGGTCATAGGTTCGAATCCCTACGGTGACAGGTTTTTCTAAAGTCCGGCTGCCTTGATCGTAGGTTTCTCCACTCAATGCCAGGCGAATAGCGGAGCAGTACCCTAACAAACGGGCCCCGGACCCACGCAATGTTTCCTTCCTCTTCCTTGTCCTATCCTCACCCCTACTTCCACACACACTTCCATGTACTGCAGCATATATGCCGGGAGACCAGTCGGGAGCTCACAGTTTATCCGCGCTGCCGCGGTGCCCCGCCGGTACAGTGTTGAAAACGACCGCAAGCCGACGGCTAGGTCGCCGCCGGATCTCACCATCCAGCGGAGAAAGTTCACTGCCACCTCCCGCGATAAAAACACGCAGTACATTTACGGGACTAATGACGTTCGCAGTTGATGCGCCCGGAATCACTACTCAAACAATCAATCCTCAGCCATGATGAATCGGGGTCAGCGCAAACGGCCGACAAAGCGAGGTGTGACTCTTCTGCAGGGTTGGCGCCGCCGAGTCATTAAGGACTAACGAAACGCCAGAAACGGGGAGAGCGTGAACAACAGAGGTGGCGGATCCGGATGTGCCGGGTGTAGAGGGGAGAAGCGGCGAAGATGAGAGGAAGCGGGAGGAGCGGGGTCGCAACGGTGGGGATGGGGGCAGCCATCGAGACGGTGAGGGCAGGAGCGGTGCATGGTTGGGGGTGATGGCAATGGGGGCGGTTAAACTGTAGGCGGGATGGTGGGAGAACGGGCGGATTCGGGGGGGGGGGGTGGCGAGGGGAGAACGGGGCCAGAGGTTGGTGCGGCGCTGGGAGGGAGGAGGCACGGCTATGGCATTGGGGGCAGTGGAGGCAGGGGGGCCGGGCGGGACCGGGAGGGGCGGGGAGGGGCCGGGCGGGGTAGGGCGGGGTAGGGCCGGGCACGGCGGGGCGGGGCGGGGCTGGCCGGGGCAGGGCGGGGCTGGAGCGGTGGCGGGGCGGGGCGGGGCGGCAGCGGTGGCCGGGCGGGGCGGGGCGGCAGCGGTGGCGGGGTTGGGCGAGAGCGCTAGCGGCGGCGGCAGCAAGAGCGGCACCCGCGCCCGCGGAAACGGAAGAGATCAATCCCGAGCGGCGGCCGCCAGCGACAACGGGGCCGCCGCGCCGCTGCGAATGCCGCAGTTACAGCGCGAGGACGGAAGATTCCAACGCTTCCCCCACGAACAAAAGCAACTGGAGCGCCAAAGCAGGACCAAAGAAATTACTACCAAAGGTCTCCCGCCCCGCACTGCGAGTACTTCTTGAATAACAAAATAAGTAAATTCTTTCCAAGATTAAAGTACACGCTGCCATATACAAATTCATGAGCCTCTATTTGCAATTTATAACGCTGCGGTTTCATACTACTTACAAACTTTGATAGAGTGTTGGTACACATTTTCCCACGTTCCGGTTCAAAATAAATCATACGTATCCATATTCAAAAGTTCGGTAGACTGGAAACAACCAGTTAAATGGCGCTATTTCGATTGCCCCAAAAACCTAATTTGGAGTCCTTTTACTATGTGTGCTTTATCACGTACTCAAATTCACGGAAATGCACACAGAAGGAAAAACACGTTCCTCGACAAACGCTCGCAAAAACGAAATGCGTCCGTCTGCTAATCCGCTTCCCATCTCGCGAGCTGCTGAAACGCGGTCGGCTTAGCGGCAGAACGGGAAACGCGGGGAGTGTAGGGGTGGGCGCCCTGGAGGCGGGGATGAGCAGAGGCTGCGAGTGTGGCGAGGACGTGGAAAGAACGTGGCGGGGCGGGGGCCAGCGACGGCGTAACGGCGGAATAATGAATGCGTGGTGGAGTAGCAGCGCAAGCGTGGCGGGGAAGAAGCGGAGTTGTGGCCAAGGTGTAGCAGAGACCTAGGGAAAACGTGGTGGGGGAGTCGCAAAGGCTTGGCGGGGACGAGGCATCAGGAGTAGCAGGGGCATAGCGAAGGCTTGGAGGAGGCGTGGCGTGGCGTGGCTGTTGCGTGACGTGAGGATAGGAGGGACATACGGAAAGCGTGTGGGGGGGGGGAGAAGGGGAGTTGTGGCAGAGATCTAGGGAAAACGTGGTGGGGGAGTAGCAAAGGCGTGGCGGGGATGTGGCGTGAAGAGAAGGCTGGGCGCAGCGAAGGTGTGGCGGAGGCGTGGCGTGAAGAGTAAGAGGGGCGTAGCGAAAACGCGGCATGTAACGGAGGCAACGCGGGGGCGTGGCGAGATCGTGGCTAGGCGCAGTGCGTGGAGGTAGGGAGTGTGAGCCGTCCGTGGCGACGTGTAGTGTGAAGGGGTGCGAGGCGGGGAGTAGCCGAAGGAGGTGGAGCCCGGGGAGGTTAGGGCGGTCGTGGGGCGGGGTGGGAGTGGGAGAGGGGTAGCGTGAGAGGGGTAGCGTGAGAGGGGGAGCGTGAGAGGGGGGAGCGTGAGAGGGGGAGTGTGAGAGTGGGAGTGAGTGGGGGAGGTGAAGAGGGGAGTGTGAGTGGGGGAGGTGAAGAGGGGAGTGTGAGTGGGGGAGGGGAAGAGGGGGAGTGTGAGTGGGGTAGGGGAAGAGGGGGTGTGAGAGGGTGTGTGTAGAGGGCGCGTGCGAGGGGCAGCGACGCGCGGACGTGGCGAGTGGACGGCGCGCGATAGCGGAGCGGCGGACGTCCCGTCGGGCGGGTGGAAAAGGCGGCTTTGTTTGACGCGTGGACGCGCCGGGGGGCGCCGAGACAACGGGCCAGATAGGCCGGGGGCCTGCGCCACGATGGGCTTCCACAGAAGCGAAAGTGGACAAGGCACCGCACGCTGTCAAGCGGGAGGCTCGTTTCTCGGAAAACGAATGTGTCTTATTTGGGCCTCCTAAACAAGCGGTACGTTATTTCTAAGCGCAACTAGTGTAAGAGCATTTTACAAAATTCTCATTTTTCTGAATGAAGTCCCGTTTTGTTTACTCATACGGAGATAACTATAAATATTATGATTTTTGAAACAGCAGACTGTGATGCACCGAACAGAAATTAGGCAAGTGCGGCGATGAGAATTATGCTTGCTTCGGCTGAGTAGAATGGAATGACATAAACAGTAAAAACATCAGAAATGAATAAGCAAATATGGAAAATATATGAGCTGTGTTTGGTAGAAAAAGTAACATGGAATGTAAACGAAGGCACACACACTCGTTAGGACCAAGTACACGACATTTCGTCCGAAAAAAACAAAAGTAAATGAAACAACGTGGAACAGGCCAAGAGGAAGATTAGCGCAAGAGTTCCAAACGAGGACAGAACGGCACCAGCAGCCGACAAAGTGGGGAGATGTGGAAAAACTGGGGGGAGTAAGTAGAGGCGTCAAGTAGACGTCAGATGCAGGGCAGCGATAAGAGGCGTCGGCCAAGTGGCGCAACAACTACCGACAACCATTTTACGTCGAAAGAAACAACGACAGTAAGCTGCTATGGCGCAGGACGTTGTAAACAACTTCAGCAATTTGTGTAACATACGTAACTCGTACCGATACGTACAGCGAGGAACGCAGCTGTCAAACACAGGCACCTCCACCAAAAAAATCCCGACGAGCAAATATCAAGAAGAAGCGTATCGTTAAACTGCGAAGTAGTGTGAAGACGCAGGCACTTAACGCAACGCCGCCCCGCGCCCGCCCCGCGCCCGCCCCGCGCCCGCCCCGCGCCCGCCCCGCGCCGCCCCGCGCCGCCCCGCCCCGCGCCACCGCCCCGCGCCACCGCCCCGCGCCGGCGCGTCGCGTCGCCCAAACACCGGGCCGGGGGGGACAGCCACGCACGGCTATTTTGAAGCGAGCGTCGCCGCGACCTTCGGATGCTGGCGCTAAGTCGGCCGTCGCCAGACGCGACGCGCGCCCACTCCCACGTGCTGCCAGCGCCCGCGTGGGGGCGCGGCGGCGGACCGCGCGCCGCAGTGCGACCGATCAGGGGCCGATCCAACCGATCATCTTGGTGGGGGCCGTCACAGAGGTTTGTGAAATAAAAACATCTGTTATTTTATTATATACTATTTTGTAATATATGTATGACACTACACAATTTTTTTTAAAATAATTACATAATGCAAACGTCAATAAATATTTAAATCAATTTCGCCAAATAAAAGAAGGTAACAAATGATAAATCTAAGCCTTGTGGGGATGGTCACATAATAACAATAACAATAATAATAATAATAATAATAATAATAATAATAATTTATCTGTTAATAAAACAAGCGTTATCTTCTAAAAAAAAGTAAATAAATCGAGGAAACATAAGTTAATCTCCAAGGTTTCGACGGGAGCGTTTTGTGGCGCTGCCTTTCTTCGGATAATGGTCGCCTGCGCCTGGCATTCATTTGTTTGGACAGAGCTTAGTGGATTAGAGTGGATTCGTCTCCTATCGGCATGTCTTTCACTCTTCCGGTCCCACTCCCTCTCCGGTACCATACGGTCTCATTTCCGGGGCTTTCATGTGACAAGGAGTCAGTGTTCCATGAATGTCGTATACTGATAGGTAGAGTGTGCTTTGTAATGGCTTCAATTAGCCATGAGTAATATGTTTAACATATGTAATAAATTGACTCCTAATCAATAAGTAGTAAAATAAACAGACAATACAAATAAAACCGTGTAGCAAAATCGCTAAGATGAGAGTACGTCACCACGGCGAGAAGCGTCGTAGGTTCAGTCAAATTTTGGGCATCAGTGTTTATGCTTGATTATACATCTACAGATTACAACTCTGTTTCAAATAAAGTTTAGATCACTGAAATGAATCCCCTTTTGATGTGAAATGTTTTTTATACCTAGTCTCTAATCACGTACTCCGAAGATAAAATAAAAATGTGTATTAAAAAGTAATAACAAGAAACAATAATATGAATATTTGTTTTCATTTGCTTTTTCCAGGTACAAACATATGTTCAATATGTAGTTTCACGGCGAAAGATCCAAGTGACAGAGACAGCTCAGTCTTCATGCGGACTGTTCACGGAAGGTTCATAATACGTTTGCTTTACACCTAGAAGTTGCGAAACTAAATAAATATATCGTTATAAAATAAGCACACAAGTTTATTCATCACTAATTACAATACAGCGACGATATGAATCCGAATACTCATCAAAGGGAGCAAAGTTGCTTCAGCCTCAAATATTTACGCATCCGCAGTAAACCCTCAAAAATACCCGTCAGTAATCCTACTAGAACATACTCATTCTTTGACACATGATTCGGTGATATCTTTTTCTAACATTCTGAATTTTCAAATTCTCAATTTGCCTCGCAGGTTATTCTGGACCAAAATCAATTCGGAAAAACTGTCAGGTCATTGCAGCCTCCTCCCCCACTTCCAGCTCGCTGGCTCTGGGACGATATTCACCGTTCAGACAGCCATTACGGGTCCACCCATCCTCCCACTGCCGGCGTGGAAACCGGTCTTAATTATTCGGGCGTAAATTGAATAATTTGTCTCTCCGAAAAACACCCATTGGCGGCTTTTCCTCCACTCTCTTTTTCTGCTTCTTCTTCTTCCTCCTCCTCCGTTTTCTTTTCGCCTCCTCTTGCGCATGCTAGTCCGGGCCAACTAACGCGATTAAGCCCCGGCGGCCCCGCCACCGTCGCCGGCCGCGTCCGCTGATTCAATTGTTACGGCGACGCTGGCGCTCCAGACGGCCGCGACGCGAAATACCAATATTTGTGAGAGCGCAGCGCGCGGTGGCGAAATTAAGAAAGTTTTCCCGCTTTGACGTAAGCAATGATTATACATTTGAGTTTTGCGGCTGCCCTCGAACTGAACCGATTTCACGAACTCCGAGCCAAGAGTCGCAAATACTTCGTTCGGCACGAAATTTCGATTCTTGCGAAGAAAAGGTAGAATGGAGTACTCTTCAAATAACCACGAGAAGATTTTAAAAATCTCAAAAGTCGCAATTTCTTGCGAAAAAATACTATTACAATCCACATGAACACTACAACTCAAAATATGTAACTCTTACATAAAACTTATAACTCTAGTTTTACTATGCGTTTAACGCACGACTCCTTGATTCCTAACTTCTTGATTTCCATTATCATTCGCGCTATTGTTTACATGGTACAGTAATGAACGGAAAGTAATGATCCATCTTACATTAAAACTAGTGTTTCAAATTTGCGTTAAATTTAGCACGTACTTTTCAAAGAATCAAAGAAATAAATATAATAAATTCACAAGTAGCCATGTTACATCGCGTAGGTACAAATTACCTTTTCAAATCCGGATATTTGCGTCTGCCCAACATTAATGTTAATTTAAGAAGAATAAGCCCGCCAGATCTCAAATGCGTTTAGCTACGAACACGCAGATGACTTCGTCTGCGATACTCATTTGTTCACCAGAAGCTGGAAATCGAATGAATAATTTGTGAGATGCCTCGACTAATCTTACAAATAATTTACGCATACGCGAAGAAATGTCTAATAGGCACCTCACCTAACGTGGTAACAAGATTGCCAATTCAATTCAGAAAAAAGAATAGATAAAATATATTGGTTTATTATCCCGAAAGAAATTTACTTTTTTTTTTCTTTAGTGACTTTATTTATGTGGCGAGACTCGAGCCATCAGGCCCGCTCTTCTGCCTAACCACGTAATACATACATATATTGATAAAAATTTAGCAGTACATTTAGTAAATTAAATAAAATACAACTTAGATATGTCTTGCCCCTGGGCTCACAAAGTGAAAGTAAAAAAACACAACGTCCAGCATTTACCTTAAACGGCCGGGGAAAACCAGGGAAAACAAAGGAAGTGTGCATGCTCTTCAACATTGAGCAACAAAACAAAAGATTTAAAATAATTTATAAAGCATTTACTGACACAAGAGAACATTAAAGAGATGCCCGAAAATAAATTATGAAAGAAAAAGAAATATTAACCCATACGCGTCAAAACGTTAGCAAGAAAATCTCAATCCATTAAAGAACTCATTAAAAAAATAATAAATGAGAATGCACACAACCACCCGGCCAGGATGACGGCTTAGGGCCGATTTTAATTACAACAACATGTACCAAGGGAAAAGACGCATTCAGTCGGAGCCATGACAAGTTAAGCTGGAATGAATTTGAAATTACAAGTTGATAATACAAACAAAAAAAACCACTTTCTAATCTTATATTAAACTTAATTTAAACTAATTATACTATTGTTTATTAAATTAAGAATTAACCTAAGAAGTGTAAGACAATACAAAATAAAAAATGTTAAAAATGTGATATAAAATGTTACATTTAGCGTTCAATTTTGAATAATAATAATAATACTAAAAATAATAATATAATAATAATAATACTTTGAGTACACACTTTCACATCGTACATTATCAGCTCAGTAGAAGAGTATTTAAATGTTTTTTGAATGATCGCAATGTTTTACATTTCCTAACATTTTCTCGAAGCTTATTCCCCTCTCGGGTCGTTGCTACTAAGTAAGACTTATTATAAAAATTGGTATTGCTTTTAGGAATATTGCATAGCAATGATTGCATGATTGTATGGTTGCATAGCAATGTTATATCGTAAACGGTGCAATTTTAATCAAAGCATCAAATTCTTTCAAATAACAATCTACTTCCTCTAAATGTTTAAGTTTCGGTTTTTGATTGCAAAACTGTTTCGGTTTTGGGTTTGCACATATTATATTCACACATTTAATAAGATACTGAATTACATTATTATTATTATTATTATTATCATCATCATCATCATTATTAGCGTATCGGCCATTTCTGACCACGCTACACGTTCTCTTTGGAGGCCCAGTCTATCCTGTTCCAAAGAGAGATCAACGTGTGTCATGGGGATCAGCTTTTCGGCTGTGTCCCTTGGTAAGACAAGTTTGTGAAGCCTTGAATTATGAAATATGAGGTGATGCGATGATAAGTGATCGTGTCCTTTTGAACCACACCAGCATTCGCCTATATGTCCGCGGGAGACCACGAAAATCGTGGTCAGGAATTTACTGTAGGGAATCGAACCCGATCCTCCTGATTGCGAAATCAGCGCGCTACGCACTTCGCTCTATTATTATTATTATTATTATTATTATTATTATTATTAATTATTATATTGTCTGGACTAAATATTATCGAATTGCGTAACTAAGGTTTGTTCAATTTCCAATATTGCCACCATTCTTGAGCACAATTTTTAAGGGTTTAAAAGAGTTTTTTGTGAGATATACGATTAAACAAAAATTAATGTCTAATCGGTAGAGGTATAGGGAAACGCCCAAAACTCAAGACAAGTGTTGATTGTACTTCACTTTTTTATAATACGTGAACCCAGCGTAACAAATTGCACGAAATCATCAGCATATTTTAAAAACCGAAACCCTCTTGTTCGGTTCCGGTTCTAGGAATACATTTAACGAGCAAATAACATATCACAAAGAACAGTCACACGATCCAAATGGTTTCTTAATCTGTTTCATATACAGTAAACCCTCATTAACACGAATTCCAAGGACCGAAATAATCGGAGTTCGTGTTATAAAAATTCGAGTAATCCGAGTACTATAAATGTCCGTATTACCGTAATCCCTTGCTGGGACCGAAGTTGCGGCGAAATGCTTGTGTAGCAAATTCGTGCTAAGGAGGGTTTAATGTATTAATTTTACAGATAAAAAAAAAAAGCGAGCGACTAATCGATTATATTCGATTTTTTGCTCAGTTCCGCTCGAGCCATTTCGACACAGGATTTCCTTCATAGGATCTCGTGAGGAGACAGCACCCGCGCTCACGGCGCGAGGCGGGACTGAGCGGGGCGGGGCGGGGCGGGGCGGGGCAGGGTGGGGTGCTCAGACTTGCGTGAGCGACCGCCCAAACTTCCTAGGAGCGTGCAAGGTATCGCCCCGAAAGCAATTTTACGAGGCAGCGGAATTCTCGCCGTTCATTTTCGTAATTAAATCAGCGCACATCACACAACCTCCGGGCGGCAGCTCGTGAAATTCGCGCGGCACCTCGCGACTATTTCCATGTAGTTACTTTTTGCAGGGAGATATTTTATAATTATTTAATGAATGCGAGTGTGTGTCTTTTTTTCAGTTTTAACTTTTACAGTTATGTATGGTAATGAAATGCTAATTCTTTTTCATGGTACAAGTTGAAATATTAAGTACAGAACCACTTACAGAAGATTTAAGATTGGAGGCTTCAAAAAGAGGGTTCGTTTTTATTTCCTGTTCCTTACATAAAACACGACCGGTTTGAATATAATTAATTTTATTACAAGAAATGCAATGGTTACAGACAAAACAAAAACAATAATTTTGTTGTTTAAACTCATTTTTCCACAAGTACAGTAAATTACTGCAAAACTACAAAAATCTTCTCGTCAAATCCCCAACAAATTATCAAAACCTCCAAATAAAATTTGGCAAATCACAGACAGTACATTGGTGTCCTTAGCAAAACAATGTTAATTTCATTGAAATTATGCCGAATTAATAGCTCAGAAATACACAATACGTGGGCATCTTCTGTAACGCTCCTATTCTGGAGGTCCCGTGCTTCACTAAACAGTTTCCATACTCTTCCGAGAGAGAGACCCACCGTCCGACTGGGAGCCGCAAACCCCGTGACCCAACAGGCGCTCGCCTAGCGGCCCAATAAACAAGTGAAGGGAGGGGAGGGAAGGGCCCAGGGTGGCGTGGCGGGGTAAAGTCCCTAGATACAGAGAGTAGCGCAACCGCCGCCATTTAATATCCTCTCACCCGCCAACCCCGTCAGGCACCAATCAGCAACTGAGGGGAAATTACAACAGCTGGCGACATTATGAAGATGTTCAAGAATACTAATATTGGTTTGAGGTAGACTCATGGTTCTCAACATAAGTAATATTACGCAGTTCTAATTCTCCTGACAACTAGACATAAAATGGCGGGATCGGTGGAACATCGGAATGCGCTACTCGCTCAATCTAGGAACTCTAAGGCGGGGCACTCCGCTGGATTCCTACTGAGGCGACTCCACGGCGGCTACCGCAACGGAGGACCTCTCAATTCCGTCACTCCCTACACAGGGAGACGGATGATTTCACGTATGGGAGGCAATCGGGTCCGCATTCTTACCTCTGCGTTAAACTCCCGCGCAAAAAGTAAAACCCTGCTTTGCTCGTCACGAATCACAAGTTCGAGAACGTACACGAAGATTAAAGATCTTTCTTAAAACAAGTAAAAGTCGTTTCAAAATGGACGTGTTTCGAATACGTATACAAACGGGAACAAAATATTCCCACATAACAACAAGCATAGCATACTTAATTCTTTAAAAGTATACAATATTCGTATCATTAAAAAAATTAAAATACATTTTTATTTTAGATTGCTTCTGCAATTTTTACATACCATCTTCGTTAGGCGTCAAGCGAAAATTTTCCCTTGGTATAAACGAGCCAAAAGGCATTTTCAAGTTGCTATATAAAATTACGTAAAAGAATCACCAAACATGTTTTTAACTCCCCTTTCAAATGACATTTGAAGTATACTAGAGTCAGAGATAAACGGCAAAACTAATACACCTTAAGGATGGACTTTATGCGATACTGCTATCCTGCAGTTTTATTCCCTCAGAAATAAAATACAAAATCTCGGAAATGTAGAAGCACGGCATTTTAGTGCGTCTCTGAGGGCCCTGCGTTGGCGCAACTCTTGCTAAAAGCCAACAAGGGGCGTGCGTCTTACAAGAAAATGGCGACGGCACCCCATCGAGGAAGTCTCTTTCAGTATTCATAGCGTCTCCGAGTCGACGATCACGAAAACAATTGAAAGAAGCCGCTCTAGTAAGGACGGCGGTCTTCCAACGTCAGTGTCGGCGGTAAGGTAAGGGGGCCGTGGCATAATATCGTAACTACGAAGTACAGGAAGGCAGAGGACGCGAAGAAATGGTGTTTAAACTTCCGTTGTGTGAGAAATGTTATCGTGTATTTAGTGTATGGGTCTGTGAGACGTTTCTTTGAATTTATTTATTTTGTGGGAATAAATAAGAAAAACAACGAAACTCTTTATAAGAAAAATAAAACGAGAAAACGAAATTTAAATGTGTTTATGCAACTGTACGAATACAAGAAGGATAGACGTTGCCTATAAATCTTGTACGCTCTCCGAACTGCCTAACTAGTGTTTAAAATACTTGACCATTTATGAAAGAGGAAAGTCAGAATTACTACATTTTGTATTGGGATTATCTCAGATTAGAAGTTTTTGCTACTAATTTCAGAATACTTTGAAATTTGAGATAATTACTTATGTATGCGGGTTGCCTGGCACGACCCTTTAAGGAAATTGCTCCACAAATATCTTCCGACGACATCTAAAAGTTGGCATTAATCTTATCACCAAGCAATATAATATGGTATATTTCATTTGAACGGCCAAAATTAGGATCATTGATGGAATAATTCATCGTTTTGGATCTTTGCAAGAACTCAAAAATTAGTTTTGATGATGCATTTCCACGGAACATCCGAACATTCTGACCTGACCTAGAAGAAGCATTAACTTACATTACGATTCATTCACATACATTATGGAGCAGCAAGATACCAATTTAAGAAACAGTAACTACCTTATTCGGGTAAATTGTCTACCTTGATGTAATTGATCCATTCACCCACAAGGTGTCAAAGCAAAATAACAACCAAAAAAAGTTAAATAAGGTGAAAGAATTCGAAAACGAACTTCAGGGTATCTGAAAATCCTGTCCGGTTATTAAAAGAACTCTGGATTCTACGTAAACATAAGTGACCTGTAACGGGAATCTTAGACATGTAGGAAGGTAGACGCAGCTGCAGGAGCGGAACGGAGAGGGACAAGAGAGTTTTGACAGGATGGAAAGGTGGCGATGGGTATTGTGGGCCGTCGAAGCAGAGGCGAATGAACGGCAAGGGAAGGGGTGCCTTACAACTTCGCTCGTAACATTACGGTGGAGCTACAAATTCGCCTTCAGGGGCTTCCGCCGACTCTTCCAACTTCGTTGATGAATTGGCGTCCGCCGGGTAAACAACCTCTAGCGTGGACCCCGTTGTTCTCCATTCTCACGCATCGAATTCAGTAAAGAACTTTCCAAGTCATTCCCGACAATGGGGACAGTTTCCAGGTAATCAAATGTAATGTTGAAATCATCATAGTAGCAGCAGAACGCTTTTAAGTAGATATCATTGAACATTGATGTTGGTTTGACCTCAAATATTAAGAAATCTTTGAAATTAATAAAAATTGCCAGTTGATAAAATGCACAATCGCCATTTGTGACGAACGAAAAGAAATCTGTCCATATTCACTTCAAATCAGCAAGTGCATTGAATGTAACACTAGGCTCACCAAGACAAGTAACACTCAAAATTTTAGGGGGAGGGAAGTACGTACAAGTTCACACACTAGCAATTAGCAATTACTGAGTTATTTGTCACTTAATTAGAACATCACATTCACTTGTGCAATCAACATATTTCGGGCACAATACTTTCCATCTGCTTTTCATTGTGAATGAAAACCGACGAAAATTGACAGCATTCGCTCGATTCCCGACACGCACCAACTGGCGTCCAGAGAGCGCCGAAATTCAATGGCGGAACTGGAAGTGTCCCCGCACGACTAGATCACTCGTCTGTTAGGAGTCAATTTTTTCACTCAACTGGAAAGAATATTTTATATCACTCGCTTGTAGTGAAACCGAACGAAATGATGGCTGATTTCACTCGTATAAGCGTGAAACAGTAGTCCACTCGTTTTTAGTGTGATTTTTTTTCACTCGCAAAAATTAAGAGAGTACTTCCTCAAACACCAAAAGAGGGTCCCCGACTTCAGCTACTCGCTTTCCTTAAAGCAGGCGGTAAGAGGAGAGTTACTGTGCCACACAGCCCCGTGATACCGAGGGCAGGAGTTTCGGGCAGAAGAACGACCCGCCCGGCAAGCCTAATGACCTCTCGATGGGTGTGCAGTATCGGTTCTCGATAGTGAGATGTGATCGCCGCTTGCCTGCTGCGCTGGCACACTGCGCCCGAATCGCCGCGGGAGGACACATTGCGCAGCGGAACGCGCCAAATAGTTTAGGATCTTGTGCTGACGCCGCCTTTTTTTTTTTAAATACGAGTAACTGTTGAAGGGTAGGATGGGAAACAAATCCAGTTGTATAGCCAATAAAAGCCAAAAAATACGGCCAAAAATGAAATTTAACGAGCAGGAATTCTTTCTTAAGAAAGTTGTTTGCATTTTTATGTCACGTAATAAATTAATGATTGTTAATAATTGTTTTTACAACAACAAAATTTCCAGAAAATTTTAAATACTTCTTCACAATTTTCTCATGAAAAATTAAAAACGATTATTTAGTCAAATGTACCATAATATATGTGAAACTGTGCCATTATGTAACGAAAAAAAGAGGATGACTTATTTATTATTATTTAAGCACCCACGAAGTCGCAGCATTTTGAATTGGCATTTCCATTCCAGACGCCAATACAACATAAGAACTTGTGGGGTGAAACTACGTCCGCGACTATTGACAACGACACGGCGCCCCCTAAGGACGATGCCGCGTGGGCGTGGTGCACATCGGCAGTGAACACGACGCGCGGTTTCAAGGGAACACGGGTGAAAAGGGCGTACTTAATTACGAAGAAACCTTCTAATGGTAGGGAAATTGCACGCTGACTGATCTGAAAGATGCTTTATGTGCATCGCGGAGGCTGACGGACTGAGCCTCGCCGTCGACTTGGATATACGCGAGCAGAAGAAGATGATGGCCGAAACGTCGGCAACACAGCCTTCGACACGGCGTCACCCGGACAGCCGAGATCATTCACATGACTGCGGCCGCGGAAGCCTACGACTTCATTTACGAAGTCAAACTGACCGTATAAAACTTGCGATTATTTATTTATTCTGCTCAGCTTACCTCAACCCAACTACCTCAACACGCTACAGCTTACTGAATCACCCTTCATTTGACATCGCATTCCTCTTCCCCATTCGCGATAAGGGATAAAATAAAACACTGGCGCGGTGCAAGGCCTCCGCCGCCCACGCCCCTCCTCCGCGTGAACTTTGCCTCTCGCCGCCCGGTGCGTTCTCGGAAACTTTTAACATTTCACAACACACACAAATAGAGGCCGGCGGCGGCGCGCGCGGCGTACACACCGCGTTCTATTTCGGGCACGGGAACCACCGAGTGGGCGAGCGCTCGGGCGGCGCGACATGGGCGACGCCCGCGTCGCGACGCGAAGGCGACGCCTGCGGCCCGCGCCTTAAGGCGACGCGTCGCGTCGCGAACGGCGCCGCGCCGCGCCTCTCAGCCACCAAGCGCGACACGCAGAGGAGACGACATTCGAATCTGGCGGGCTGAGAAGGGGGAGAGGGATGCTCGCGGTGTTCGAATTTCGGTTGAGCCAGGTGGAATTTGTGGTGGACGGGTGGGTTCGTTGCAGGCTTTCTCGGCGTCCTCCCGTTTCGTTGCTTCCTACTCCATTATTACTTCACTACCATTAAAATCATGTCATTATGGTGCGAATTTTCTAACTTTGCCCCTCAAGCCCCTGTGGCCACGATGGAATATCACACGGCATTTCGCGCTTTTCTCGGTCGTGCCGCTAGAAGTCCCAACATTGCTTGATACGGTCGCGATCATGTGATATCTAGCGGCTTCGAGTGAGAAAGACGCGAAATACCGTCACAGAAAGACGCAAAATATCGTTATGACGGGCCTTGAGGGGCAAAGTTAGAAAAATCGCAGTATAGCTCCTATCCTTCATATTCATTTATCGCACGTACCGCCGAAAGCTTTGGCTTATTATTGGGGATGAAGGAAAAGGACTGAGCGAAGTTCCACGTGGTCCGTGCGGGACCAAGTAAGTAATTAAACGCACACCTAAAATGGCGGGAGGCGCGGCGTGACATGGGCGACGTCCGCGGCGCGACGGCGACGCCTGCGCCCCGCACCCGAAGCGTCGTCGCGTCGCAAACGGCGCGACGCCGCGCCCCTCAGCCACCAAGCACGTCACGCAGAGGAGACGCCATTCGAATCTGGAGGACTGAGAAGGGGGATGGGGTGCTCGCGATGTACAGGTCAGACCGCTCATCCTCCCCTTCCGTGTCCGCGTACTGGCGTTCGAGTTTCGGTTGAGCCAGGTGGAACTTTGTGGTGGACGAGTGGGTTCGTTGCAGGCTTTCTCGGGGTCCTCCCGTTTCGTTGCTTCCTATCTCCATTATCATTAAGATCATATCATTATCACCTATTCAACATATTCAATTATCGCACGTACGGTCGAAAGATCTGGCTTTACTTACTGAGGATCAAGGAAAAGGACAGAGAGAATTTTCACATGGTTCATGCCATGTGAATGCACCAAATAAGTAATTAAAAGCACTCCTAAAATGGCTTAATACGAACGTAACGAAGCCAACCCACGTTCGGGATAAGTGACAGATTTATCTATAATGTTTTCCGCGCCGGAGCGAAGACGAGCACCTGTAGCAAAACCCGTGGGAAAACAATGTCCAGCGAAATCAGTTTTTACCTGATTTGAGCATTTGCGGGAAATACGTTCGTGTTCCGTGTGAGCGTAACCCTGTTCCAGACACAATGCGCTGTAGAGTAGGTAGCGACGCGCCCTCGTGCAGTCCAGTCCGCGTAATCGCCAGTGAACAAACGAAGGCGATCAGTGGATGCCCGCACCGGTCAAAGGAGGAAGACAGTCAAACGGTGACCGAGATGCGATCACGAGGCGATCGTGGGCGCCTTCGAAATTCGGTTAAATCGGGGCGCGCGAATCCTCTCGGGTAAAACTCACGTTCCGAGGATTCCCTTATCAATTTACGCAAACAACACTTTGTCAGTTTAATGATGAAATTACACTTACCGTCGTAAGAAACAATGTGGAGCCATACAAAATCAACAATTAAAATAATGTGGAGTAAGTTTCGGAACTTCACCAGGCCGAGAGGCGCAGTTTCCCGATCTTCGCCACACACACCGAGAGTGATAGTGACGGCAAATCCGTCGAAAGCCGGCTCTCTCAATAAATACACTAAGCAGACGGAGATGACCTCTTTTATTATTCCATTCAATTACGCCAACAATACCGCATAACAGATCCCACACTTAAAATAATGTCCCGAACTACACAATTCCAGTCACGCTTCGATTGTAGCATGATCATCTTTAGAAAAAACTTGCAAATATTACACGTTCTAACATACTTCGTTTATTAAATACATATAACATTTTATGTAACATGTTAGGTTTCCTTCAGTTCTTTGTAATGGCAATTCTTTGTAATGGCAATTCTTTGCCACCCGGCAATCCTATACTGCACGCAGAAAACGCTTATTTTCACCTCCTCTTAGTAGCTACAACAGAAAATAGTAAAAACGTCAAGATTATGTATCCCTAGCACACGGTACGATATGAGGAAAACGCCCTTCGAAAACGAATAAAATTCGGGAACGCTGCACTATACAGCAGCGGAATGGGACGTAGTAACCGAGAAGGAAACAAAAAGGGCGCGGGGCCGCTCGCTGCAGAAGCAAATGGCAGCGCTATCCCGGGGCAATTGAAAAGGAAATGCCGCGTGTTTGGGCCAAGAGTCGAGTTCTTATCCACTCGGCAGGTAGGAGGCAGGCGGCAGGCGCTTTCCGCTCGCCGCCGGGGGCACCTGCGCCGGGAGAGAGCGGGTTGCCGCCCCGCCCCGCGCGAAGGGGTTGCTGAGCACCGGAGGACGCGGGCGGGAAGGGGTGGGGCGGTGCGGGCCCCGCCAACACCACGGCGCGGCGCGGCGTCGGAAACGGAAGGAGCAGCGGAGAAAATGGCGCGGACGTAAAAAAAAAGAAGGAAAGGAAAAGGAAAGGAAAGAAGAAACGGCTTCCACGCAATGGTCTCGGTGGCGGACGCGCGAGCAGCTAAAGTCGGCAGCGCAGGGCAGGTCGTCGGGAGGCGGCGGCGGCGGCGGCAGTAGTGGCGGCAGTGGCGGCGGCGGCGGAGGCAGCGGCAGCAGCAGCGGCGGCGGCGGCGGCGGCGGCGGCGGCGGCGGCGGCGCGGCAGTGGCGGCAGCGGAGGCAGCGGCGGCGGCGGAGGCAGCGGCAGCAGCAGCGGCGGCGGCGGCGGCGGCGGCAGCAGCAGCGGCGGCGGCAGCAGCGGCAGCGGCGGCGGCGGCGGCGGCGGCGGCGGCGGCGGCGGCAGCGGCGACGGCGACGGCGGCGGCGGCGGCAGCGGCGGCGGCGGCGAGGGCGGAGAGCGGGGGCGGTAGTGGAGGCGAAGACGGTGGCGGGGTGGGGCGAAAGCAACGGCGAAGGAAGCGTTGGCGGCTGCGGTGGCGAAGTGGGCGGCGGAAGCCATGCCGCGCGCGGCGAGTGCTTCAATGGGCGAAGCCCGCGGAGGGTTACGAAGGAGGCGGAGTACCCCAGGGAAAGAGGGAGAAACTTGTATGACCGAAAAATCCGACAGAAATTACGCCGAAGTAAAATGGAAGTCTTTGCATTAACATCACTTGGGAATTTTTTAAAATGAAACGTTTAAAGTACACTGGAAAACTAAAAGATACTTAAATTGCTGCAAGTGGTAGGCGGTATTTTTATAACAAACCACGACGAAAATATATAATTCTTAAAACCTTAAAACGCACGAAATTTTTCTGATACACAAGCAGGAGTTGTGCAAATGTCAAAATGTGCCAAATATAAATTACACTGCCAGCTAATTATGTGCAGCTGATGAATCTCAAAAGAATTATATTATCAGAAAACAATCTTTCTAATAAATGCACATTAATATCGGTTTGCAACAGATCCAGCCAAACCTATGATGACCATTATACACGCTGTAGAAATGTGTCTCTCCTACATCTTCATCGGGCACTTCTTCGTAGATTCTTCGGGTACTCAAGCTAAAGCTCAGAAATACTACGAATCATCATTTATTTATTGGTTATTTAAAATCTCATAAGCCAATTCACCTCTTTTTATGACGCGGAAACTGCCCTCCCCGCCTTACTACATTATTTCACAGACTCGCAAAACAAGCTCCGCGTGACAGACAGTGGCGACAGATCGGATGACACGTCCCAGGCAGCGATAGCAGCAGATTGCGCCGGGCGGGGAGTGCCCCAGGGGCCGAGTTTGCGTCGCCTCTTTCGAGCGGCTCGCGACTCGCAAGCGAGCAGCGAGCGAGCGGAGATGATACATCGCGAGCGTGTCCTCTGCCGCCCCGTTGTGCGAGGAAAGTATGAAGGACGAGCGCCGCATTACCGTATGCAAATTACGCGAAACTTTTTGTCCCGCTACCCGCGCGTTGAAAGGTCTATGAATTTTTTCCGGCAAATTGCGCGCATAAAATGTCGCGCTCTACATAATCCCTGCGTACTTGCCTCAGTCTCTGCCTCTTTTTCGCGATCTCGAAAAGAACCGTGTCGTGGGCGCTAATGCGATGTTCGTGTATTTTTTCGGAAACAACTGGCCACTCGACGAATTCTCATAAAATGACTTCTTCGAAAAAGAATTAAATTTTCTACGCGCAGAAAAATGTAGGGAAGTGAGGAAGGTAACGAGGAGAAATACTAGGGTGCTGAAATGAAATCAGGAGTAAAATGGAACTATGTTCACAAATAAGGAGGAATGTTTCGTCATATCCAACGTAATTTTCACTCAGTCCTTAAAATCTTTTTCACCATTCGCAAATTCATAGTAATGGAATACGAGAAACTTTCAATTTATGTGAATTGCCTAATGGCAACATATTCCAGGCCATGAACGCCTATAGCACGTAGAATTTAAGCGGACATCAAATGAAGTTATTCAAATGCTATAGAGCGTCTCAACTTATATTGCAGTGCGGAGCGAAATAAAGCCATATCTGTCTTTTTTAACGTTATTGTACCAAATTATCCTTCATGTCTAACAACACCGTAGTTGCCACTTAGCGACGAATTTCTATGGTAGAATAATAAGAAAACTATAATAAAATGCATTTTTTTCAGATTGACACTTATTTAGATGGTATTGGTCTTATTTTCACTATTAACTCTGAATTTCGGAAAATTGCAAAAGTTTGGATTTTTTTGGACTCGTACAACTACATTACTCAAGATAGATTTTGTTTAAAGTTAAATTTGTTCTCCACAATAAGTTCACACCATAAACAGTCTTCGAGACAGGTTGAAGCGCCGGTCATACTGACAGCTTCATATGACAGCTCTAAAACGCACTGATGGTTAGATAATATCACAATTAATAAAGACATAAAAAATTCGACAAAACAAAAGATGTATGAAACTTGAGACAAATAAAACAATCATACAGTACGTACTCGTAAAGGCCGCTCTCTCTCTGACAGAGGGACTAATCGCAAATATTTTATCAACAGACACCACCGTAAATATTTGTTTTCGAGAAAAAAAAGATATCATGAAGGTATATTTCCCACAGTCCGGTAACGCGGGAAATCCAGCACTATGCATTAGAACCCAATTTCGCGCGTCTTCATCAACTAACGCTGCCAGAAAGCGTTCGAGGCGGCTGAGCACCCGTGAGAGCGGAGATGAGGTGAGGGCGAGGCGGCAGGATTAACACAGCGCAGGGCCGGAGACGAAGGGGGGTGGGGTGGTCCAGGGCTTGCGGGGGGGGGCAGAGGGGGAGGAGGGGAGTTAGGAGGGGGGTGGCGGAGAGAGAGGTTCGCCGCACTATTAACATTCCCGTGTCACGCGACGGCCTGAAAACCCATTACATCACACGACAGCATAATACCATTGTTTAACTTGTCTAATGTCTTAGTCAATTTAAACTCATTAACCCACAATGCAGAAACTTGCGAGTGCGATATACTAAATCATTCGTCAGCACTCCCAAGTTGAACAATTTCTCTGCGTTTGCTGCAAAGATATAGGTCGTTCCGCGCCCGAGTTGGGACTGCGCGAAAGAACAGGCGGCGTGAAAACGCTCGGCGGTGCCAGAGCAATTCCTCAATTTGCAGCTATTACGTTGAAACGCTTTGAGAAATACTGGGCATTACAACTAGCGAGGACAATAGTTATACCGAAACACTCTAAATGTTTGCAAAACGATACCCGCTAAACGTAACTCGTCCCTCGAACTCCAAGAAAATTACATTTGGTGTTTCGCGATCAACTTAGTCGCTATTCGTCGAGTCAAATTCAAATGAATGAAGAGACCTCGTAACCTGCGATGATTCAGCGCAGCAACAAAGAGAGAATTCACTAACCGTATACTCCTGACTCTGTCCATTAATCTAAATTTTTCACTCTTAACAAAATCACCCGCGCTTGCGTCAACTTGTACTGAAAACACAGAGCTAGATCCAAGTGGAGAGTAAACAGCCAGGGCAATCTGCGCGATTACGAACTACCACAACTTCACGAATTCCACAGTGTGACAAACACCTCAGGCTGCCATTAAGCTCCTCTACATAAATGTTGCCAAACATCGGAGAGAGCAATGGTCAGCATACATCTCTTTCTGCTAATTCGAATTAACACGACGTCCAACAAAAGCAGCGATCGGTTAATGAAGAAGTTTCAAGGAGAACCACCTCCATTGCTGTTTTGTGTACATACATGTGTTCTATGACGTGTTAGCATTACCACGAGGAATTTCATGTAGGAAAATAGCTCCAATTGATGGTGTGGAGTGCGTATTGATGTTCAATTCAGTTTTAATGACTGGTGTTATTTGCTATACATCGTTAGCGTGTAGAGACGATTTAACGCAGTAGAAGGTTAAGCATTGTTAAAAAACAAGATAACTCTTCATTCTGATGTCAACACATTGGAATAACCTATTTCTCCTGTTTCTCACTTCGTGGGAGGGCACAGGGAAAATCAGGATCTTTTACGATTTTATATATGAAGGAAGTTTTTCATTATAGTGAATTGTCTATGGGTTCAATTGAATAAAGTGAAAATCCACATTTATGTTTAAAATAGTATTTATGCCGAACTGTATTAAAAGGTGAAATGGATTGAGAACCAAGGAAACTGTCACACATTCGCTCACTCCATACGCCGTTTCTGGTCTTCTAGTTCAAGAAAAAATGAAATTTTGCTATTGTTCAATCGGAACCAACAAAATGACAGATAGAAAAGATCATACACATGACTTGGAAGAATAGGTAAGTATATGAACTACTCTTGTTCATCAGATCAACGGTCGGACGCTATACAACTGGGTGATCTCCCAAATTTCCGGAACTCGAGTACACCTTTTCTAATTAGTACCGCTGTTGTTTCATTCTCGCTCCACAGAACGTCAAAATGGAATTAGAAGTTAACTGAAAAATAATACTTCGGGAAAGGACAGTTTTAAAGCAAATTCTCAAATTCTTCAACAATTTGAAAATGGACTACAGATTCTCAAGCATTTTCGGTGAACTTTACAGATTTCCGATAGCATAATAAACAGCATAACAAATAATAAACAGAGTATATGATTCAATAAATTAACACATATAATAGAATATATCAGCAGGAGTATATGTAGTTCTTTAGAATTACATAAACATTTCGTAAAATGTAGAAGAAAAATTAAAGAAGGAGGAAAGGATCAGTCCGAAATTAAGATAATAGTCTTTAAATGTTTTATGACAGTAAAGTACTCGTGGAAAGTGAACTATCAATAACGGCCCTCGTTATGTTACGACGAGACATCAACCGTCTTTTATATTACAAGGTCGTTATAACTGTACAATCATAAAATCGATTCGTAAAACTTTCATCGATTCTCGGAAGTTCACAAACGTTTCCAAGGCGCCTTTAATGCAAAGTTCCCTTAGTAACTACAACTGTCAACATGCAAAACAGGAAAACAAGAGGTATTATGAAAACGGTGCTAAGAGATCTAAACGTACGATAGAAATGCACATCAGCCGAACACATTTAGAACAATACGCTCGGAGACATTCACGCAAAACAAATGCACACAATTCCATTTCCTTTAACGTCAGCAAGGCGTTCAAAACCACCGCGAGAAGCGCGATACTCATCGCGCGATCGTGCTGGTCACGCTAAAAACCAATGCGCTTCGATTCATTAATTCCCGCGGGGCCCGCCTGCAGTAAAGCGGCCTGACGTCAGCGCGCGTGGGTGTGCGTGGCGTGGCGTGGCGTGGCGGGCGTTACGCAAGGCGGAGCCAGGTGGCGTGGGTGGTCGAACGGCGAGTCGGTTGGCCCGGGGCGTGGGCGGTGGGAGGCGGAGCGGCTGATGATGTGTGCGGAAGGTGTGTGAGCGGAACGAGGGTGGGGGGGGGCGCTGGCTGCTCAGGATGGTGGGAAGGGATGGCTGTGAGCGGTGATGAAGGCAACCAGGAGGTTGGTTGGCGGAGGGTAATGAATCGGCGGGCGGTCGGGGATGGTGTGGAGGAGGATGGCAGACGAGGCTGGGTGATGGGGAGGCCAGAGGAGTGACCAACTATGGATGGTGACAGGAAGTGGTGGGGCGGTCGGGTGAGGAGTGGTGGAGGCTGTGAGCGTGAGAGGGGTGGGGTACGGAAGGTGACGGAGTGGCGGTGGCGTATGAGCGGCGGAACGATAGGTTGGGGAGAGGCACGGCGGTGGTGTCGGGAGAGGGGGTCGGTGGTGGAGGGGCGGTGGTGGAGGGCGGTGGTGGAGGGCGGTGGTGGGACGGGAGAGGGGGCGGGAATGGGTGGTGGGACGGGAAAGGCGGGCGGCGGCGGGCGGCGGTGGCTGGTGGGGCAGCGGGCGGCGGGGGCGGGCGGCGGCGGGCGGCGGGGGCGGCGGGCGGCGTCGGGGCGGCGGGCGGCGGGCGGCGGGCGGGCGGGGGCGGCGGTGGGCGGCGGGTCGGGGGCGGCGGGCGCGCGGCGGGGCGGTGGCGGCGGGCGGTCGGGCGGGCGGGGGTCGGCGGTCGGACGAGGCGGCGTGGGGGCTGGCGGGGGCGGCGGCGCGCGGGGGCGGCGGGCGGGCGGGCGGCGGGCGGCGGCGGGGCGCGGGCGGCGGGCGGCGGGCGGCGGGGTGGCGGCGGGCGGCGGCAGGCGGCGGCGCTGCGCCCCGCGTCTTGCGGATCGGATCGAATGGCGCAGGATCGCGATTGGCAAGGTTATTCCGATTAGGGCTCAATTGGAAGGAGCGAACGCGCCAGTTAAATATTTGCCCCGGCCGAGCCGCGGCCAATCGCTCGTGTCACCTCGCGGCGGGGTTAACTGGCGCGAATATAAAAAGCGGAACGAAACGCGCTTTAAAAATGGTGCGCCCGAGGAGACGTATTACGAGTTCAGGCGCAAGAAATGTATTTGCTTAAGCCAATTTTGTCGAGTAGGCAATTTGAGAACTGAGACTACGATGGCAACACCTTGTTTCTTTAAGATAACAATCATGTGAGGTCATTAGGGGTCATGGCTGGCTTTTGCTGCGTTAACCCGTCAATCCATATGGTCTCATCACCAATGCAATTAATGCTCTAATTCAGCTCCAAGAGAAACACACAATATCGCATAATAAATCATTATGAAACACACAATATTTGCAATAATGAAATATTCTTAAATAAAACAGAAAATGGAATCCAATATAAAAATGTATAACACAGTGCGCGATGTAATATAAAGGCGTGAATGAAATTTCTTTCAGCTCCCCCACCAAGGCGAATCCGCAAATCAGCGCTCGACTTGTTCGGGATCTCCTGCGCAAAGAGGCTGGCAACAGGTGGCGTTCTGGCCCTTTTTTTTTTCTCCTCTCCTCCACTCGCCTTCTCCGAGTGCGCGTGCAATACAAAGGCGGTGGCAATGCGGCTGCCGGGCGCGGCGCGTGGGCGCAGCGGACGACGCGCTGCTTCCGCGGAGGCGATAACGCCCCCGGCGGCGCCGCACGCGCCCTGCCCCCTCCGCAGGGGGTGGGGGCGACGGAGCGGCGGGCGAGGGGGCGGCGGCTCCGGCCGAAATCAGGCGCTCGCTGGAGGAGAATTCTAGCGGCCCCCACCGACTGCTCTCACCCGACGTTTCTGTGGTTTCTCTGATCAGCACCACGCGGTTGCCGGAGGAGTGCCTTAACAAACGGACCACAGACCGCGCGCGATTATTCCTTCCTCTTCCTTATCCTATTCTCTTCCCTTACACACACTTTAGTTAACTTGCACTACACCTCCACATGCGTTGGGGGCTTAGAGTTTATCCTGGCTGGGGAGGGGAGTGCCCCGCTGGGGAGAGATATTTGGAGGGGGAAATTCCCCGCAAGGCGACGTGAAAGACGTAGGGATGCGATATTGATGTCCATGTTTTCAGAACATTGATGTTTCCATAAAAATATCAATGTTTTACACATCAATGTATTTAAGCCGATATTTTTAGAACATCGATGTTTTATGCTCGTGGAATTACAATTTGTTGGGTACGAATTTAATAGAAATAGGTTTCCAAACATACTTTTAAAACATCGATGTTGAAAACAATCGATGATTTTTGGTCGACGTGTTTTTAATCGATGTCTTGTTGATAGGAGTGACAAGTAGGAGGGCGCCAGATCTTTCCATATCCCACAGGAGGAACATCGCCACCTCCCACGAAATAACATTCACCTTAATAACACCCACATTAAAGGGGATTAATTACCACAGCAGCTAATGTATCAGGAAAGAATCAAAGGGTTGCCCCCAGTAGAGTTCCTAGATACAGATAGTAGCGTAACCGCCGCCATTTAATATCCTCTCACCCGATAGCCCCACCAGGTAGCAATCAGGAGCTGAAGAAAAATTACAATTCGTGACGTTATAGAGATGTTTAAGATTATTAATATTGATTTGGGATAGATTCATGGTTTTCAACACACACAATATCTTACAGTTCTAATTCTCCTGACAACTGGACACAAAATTGCGGGATCGGTAGAACAATTGAATGCGCTACTCTCTGTATCTAGGGACTCTAGCCCCCAGCGGCATTTACAAAATATGCTCGGTTCAGTCACCACAGCAATTGCTTTTAATAATAGTTTCTGGCAAATCATGTGACTTTTCCCGATATTGAAATTTCTGACTTCTCCAGGTTTTCCAGAAAGTGGCCACACTGACTTTGGTTAGTGTCTAATTTGGGAATAGTATGTATTTTTTTTAAAGATTTGTTTTCTCGTCTAGAAGTGTGATAAGTTTTTGCCACACTACAGGAATTGTCTCAAACATTGGACGTTTCTCAAACCAAAGGAGTAACATTATTAGAGTGACGAAGCGGAAAATTAAATCCATAAGCATGATATTAACTTTGCGAAAAACTATTTTTATAATAAATATAGTCACAAAAGACTCACGAATAAACTGCTGCGGCTGGGGAATTGAATGGCCATTAAATGCCCAAAATACGAGGATAACAAATAAGTTTAAGGTATGTTCCATAAAACATACGATATAATTTTGCGTAAGTCATCTCTAATCTCCATACGCTTGATTTTTTGAGAATAATGTCATTATCTCCTCACACCTAAAAGTATGGAAATCTTCGAAGTACCAGGAGAGTAAAACGTCGTTACTGCGTGTCAAAGCTACGAGTAGAACCAGCCGGTGTAGACATACGTCATATAACCCAAAATCCAATTCGTATCGAAATTAACCTCAGTAACGTCGCACAGCAATGAAAGGACATAAAAAGGAGATAGCTGACTAATTTTACAAAACGAGCGATGCTTAGTAATTATTCTCATCCTTCAGAAGCAGGTGCCTTTAGATCCCGACCTCTCGCGTGGAGACGCGCGCTTCCGTGAGAAAGGCGCTTCTCGGGCCTCCACGCTGTCAGACCCGCTCGCAGATGCAGTGATTGAACTCGGCCGGAGGCGCGAAGAGATGAAGAGCCGGCCGCCCCTGGGAACGTGCGTCCGCCTGCCAACAGCACCGACTGCTCCGAGAAGCACTCCGCCCGTGACTCACTTCCCTCGCGATCATTGCATAGGCTCAGGGTCTTTCCATCGCAACTTGTTGAATGACCACGCCCGCCGATTTATTCCCAGAAACAGCTCCCTAACACACTCCGCGTACCAGGAGTGTAATTCACACACTCCACATTGGGGATATTGTGTATAACTACCTGTCATTTTGCTGATTTCGTTCGACTGTGTATTACGTGTTCTGCGAACGGCGCTTCAACACAGTTCGAGCCTCGCCCTAATTTACAACTCTGGCCATGAATCGTAAATCTTTCTACATCACGGGGTCAGTCAGGAAAGGGTAGAAAATGAAGGTTACGCGGTGCCCGTGGCCCGTTGAAGTTACTGCGGCGCCATCGCCTTGTAGCAGAAGGAAACAACACAACAGCAGTCGGTCTCCAGAACTCTGCTCCAAGCAGTGGTCAGTTTCAACCCAACTAATTAGATCAGTAGTGTCAAGGTCTTCTACTGGTGGCAGTGGCACGCGTCGTGGCTCTGTAGCATTTCACGAGCTTCTCTGCGCAACTAGCGTCGGGAAAGGAAACTATTAGTAACCCCGCCGTTTTACAGGATGGCGTGGTGACGAACAGGTGGTGGCGAGATGACGAACAGCGTGAAGGGGCGATTTCGTTGTGGCACTCGTGCCGCGGTCTCCCGCTCGTGGCATCAACCTTGACAACACTGAATTAGATGGTTGAAAAGCCTCCCTTGTCGTCACTCAAACTGAAGACCTGCCGACTTTAATTCAGGACTTGCAATTATATATGCAGCAGGCCCTTTTGTATCTTAAGAGAACTAATTTCAGTTACGAGGCAAGAATATTACCATTTTTATCTTCATACTGGGAGCGTATTCACTTCACAATTGCTGTACATACTGCAACTACCCTCGGGTCTTCGGTTGGGCGCCTCAGACGGGTAGCCGGCCCGCTCAGTCGACAGATTACCTGAAACGGCGAAGATGGAGGAAGCCGGTGGCCTAGGTTGAATGAGAAGTCAAACATGTGAATTTAGAACAAGTTGAATTTATTCATTAAAAAAAAGAAAACGCTAATGGTCTGGTGATGATAACTCTGGCGAGCATGCCCCCAAAATTGAAATAAAACAAAAAAAATGAAATGTCATGCACATAAGAGAACAAAAAATTACAAAGTGATTACAATCAGATGAAACTCTTCTTCGCGCGCGAATTCCCGCTTGACGGCCATGCGCGGCCGGGAACTCCTCTTCGTCGCCCGGTCGAGAGGAAGTCAACACTGATTGTCTGATGTACTGTTCACGCCTCTCGATCGCGGGTACGACATAAGACACTCAAACAGAAATACCTCTGTTAGGCGGCCTGCGCCACCCACTGAAGTTGAACGACCTCAGGTCAGCTGGCTGCGAGGTTCGTGGCGAGCGAGGGGCGCCGCTCGGAAAATGTAGGTCAGATCAGGTACTTGCGAGGGTAGCGGCCAAGGCGGCCGGAACACAAAAGCGCCGTCTGCTCGCTGCGGTGAATGGGTCAGCACAGTTCATTCACTGACACGGTCGGTTCATTCCCGGTCGATCTCACAATACTTTGATACTAATGAGCCCGTGAATTATCGCACAAATTCACTAAGGAAAAGAGAGTCTCGAGTTCGCACGTAAATCGGACGTAATATAATACGAATTGCTGTCAAATGTTCATAATACTGTTCTGCGGCCTGCGTTCGTCACAGAAGTCTTGTACCCAAACTCTACAAGAACTTAATAATTTTTCTAAGTCCATCGAACCGAACGCCACAACAGAATATAACAGGTTCCCCCCTGCGGCCGCACTTGCGTCCGATTCTGAACACAGCTCCCCAGCTTCTCTTTTGTGCCTCGTCGCTCCAAGTTTCAGGAAACCTCGTTCCCCCTACCAAAATTATCCCTGTGACTCTGGAATATTCTAGAACAAACCCGAATTCTGGTTGCTATTGGCGAAAGGGTACTGCGCATTAGATATTTTCTGCCCAATCAGAGGATGTTTTCGAGGCCGAGAAAAGAGTGAGAGAGGGGCTGGTTATCGCTCCCTCTCGCTTTAATTTTGCGTCGAAAAGGGGCAGTTATTAACGACCGGGGGGGTGTGAGGGGCTAGGAATCTCTAGGGAGGTTGACGGAAGAGTTCCAGGCGTCGTGGAAAAATACTGAAGGGGTCGTGTGCAGAGCGGCTACCCAGAGTTGGGGCACACGTGTCCGCGACGAATTATGGAGCGAAGGGTGCCGACACCGTGGCGCCTCGCCTGGCCCTCGGGTCCCCCCCGTGGCGCCTCGCATCTCTCGCGTCGCCGCCTGCGTGGAGTTATTTTGCGGCAGAATAAACTTGATCTATTCGGTATCACTACATTGGCCTCCCTTCCCGCAGTAGAGATATGCATCGTGTTTTAAAATTCGTAAGGCGTGGTGGAGAAGTTTTGAAACCTGAGATGCTTATCTCGTCAAAAAAAATTTAAAAAAATGGTACCCGAATTCTAACGACTAATTTCTGTTGCATAACCAATTACATAAGAGGTCTTATTCAAATAATTACCCTTAAATTAAACTCATTAACCTAATAATGGTGGAGGTAATAAAATAAACTAATAAACTACAAGAAATCTGAATTCCCTAATCTACGGTTACAAATATTATTTCTTAAACAGTGAAGGCACGGCTATCACGAACTACTCGGTAAGCTGTACGGTTCTGGCGAGTTTATTTTAGAGATTAATAAAGTTTGGAATTAAGTTTTCATTCTTTAAAGGGTCGCAGATTAAAAAAATTGAATTTGCCTGCTGGGAGACCGTTTGCATCTTTAAGTTGGCACACGTTAGGGTGCGGAATGCTTCAATAATAAATGGTCCAGTAAACAATGGAAAAAACTTATGGAAAAGACCTGCAGGCTGATCACTCACTCGCGGGGTTCGAACCAACACCTTCTGTATTAACACAATAGCCTAGAAAAGAAATTTCACGTGTGCAAAACTGTGACTTAGCTACATTAATCTCATTTGATTGGTAGAAAGGCATTCTAACAGTCGCCTTAAATGACAAAGATGTTCCTGAAAATTTCGAGATGAAATCACAAGGTCGTCAATATAAGGCGTAACGAAGAGTTTGAGTTCGTCACCTAATTTTCCATCTAAGCATCGAATGAAGGCTGCGCCACTGTTCTTTAGGCCGAAAGGCATCCGCTTCCAGACATAAGTGAGGCCGTTGTAAAGGAATCCTGTAAATTTTCTGTCGTCCTGGGTGAATAGCAATTTGCCAGTACGAACTAGAAAAATCCAAAGCTGAGAAAATTTTTGTTTGGTTAAACTTCCAAAGAATATCATCAATATTCTGCGGCGCCTCATTTTCTGGAACGGTCCACTTCATTAATTCTGCGAGCGTCTAAACAAATTCTGACCCCTCCGTCTTTCTTTTTTACAACGACAATCGGATTTAGATAGGCGGTCACTGATCTCTCGATGATGCCCTCGTCAATCGTTTTTCTGACGGTCTCATCAACTTCCCACCTTAAAGCTTGTGGAATAGGATAGTTTTTCATCTTAAACGGCGAGTCATCGGTAACCCTAATTCGAAAACAAAAGTCTTTAATTGGATGAACGGGGCGACCGAAGACATGTAAATAATCAAGTAGCACTGTCTGCAACTGGGAGCGTTCATCATAGTTCAAAACATCACATTTTTGCACATTTTGGCAAATAATCCCCTTCGTCGTTTCCCCCCCCTTCCAAGTTGCACTAGAAATGCTAAGATCAATCCTATCTTCCCCGTCATCTTGAATAATAATTTCTTTACCGGCACCGAAACTCATAAACATTTCTGGAAAAATCTATTATTCCACCGTTTTCTCTTAAAAAATCAACCCCCAAAATAAGCATCATGATTAAGATCTTCAATACTAGACAGCGGCACATCAAACAACATATCTCCTATATTAATTGAAAATCAGGACCTGCATTGAAATTTGGCTTGCTTCGTTTTCTCCCAACCCTATGACATAGCATCTGACGGTAGGTAATGTCGGTACTGGAATCCGCTCGCTATAAGTCCGCGCATAAAATTTCTTTTGACACAGCACTAATTTCACTACCAGTATCAATAAGAAGCTTGGACACATAAATTTCCCATAAAGGATTCAATAATAGGGCATTTTCTGGCACGTTCTTTGATAGTCACATCCTCGTCTTCGTTAAATCAAAAAGGCATAATTCACTGATATGATCGCATGAAATGGTATCTCTAAAGAAACTCGTCCGTCACCCAGATACCGAGACAGCTGGACGTTTCTAATTTGTTTGAAGCCGGCCGGGTATGAATTTTGCCGTCCATCTCTCTCATCGCGATGTCCACGGTTCTCACGGGATTCGGGCGGCGCTCGCCGATCATCTGCCTCGTTCCCTCCGGCCCTATTATCTCTATGCCACTGCGGCCTGCCTTGGTAGTTTCCGTCGGGCCTGCGATTTCTGTCGCGGTTCTCATTGTGATAGTTGTCCCGCGTTCTATCAAATTGTGCCAACAGTTCTTGGAAACGTTCTAAATCTCTACACTCCACGCTGTGACAATATTCTGTACATACGTTGGGAAATGAGCTGTCAGTAACCAGATGATTTTTCGGTCGTTTGCCTGCGGGTCACACAGCTTGATGGCGGAGATTTTCTCCATGGCGTAGTCTAAATAGGACTGCCCGTGGCGGTTTTCCCATCGCGATTCTAAAATCTTCCGCTCGAACTCATATCTCCGTTGTTCGCCCAGTATCGATTCAGAAACTTCTCCCGAAACTCTTCATAATTTGAGGGAAGGGTTTTTTTAAGCGGAAATCCAATAAGATGCATTGCCTTTCAACAATTCTTGCATAAATTTTAGCCTTCAAGTGTGAAGGTACCGCCTTCGTGAGATTCATGTAATTTTCCGCCCGGTCAAGGAAAACTTTGGGATTTTCAATCGGGGTTTCTCCGGAAAAATACAGGTTTGCGGTGGAGCCCACGAGAAGCGAAGGCCTGAGCCACCAGAATTCGGATTTGGGTAATTCTCGCGTTCCTTTTCAATTTCCTCCTTTACCAATTCTAGGACAGTACGATCAATTTCCCTTTTTAATTTGGCTTCTCTCTCCCTGATGTTATTCCTCACTAATATTGCCTACTTGCGCGAACTTTCGTGGATATGCGACACTTCTGAATGGAGTTTCTGTCCGATTTTATTAAATTTTTCGCCCATTTCCTGCTTAACTTCAATGATCTTTTCAGTAACTGACTCACAGCACGCTTCTACTTTGTCGTCGCTTGCCTGTAATTTGGTCTGAATCTCGATTTAAAAATTTTGAAATTTTCGGTAGTTTCCGCTTGTGCCCTTCCCAACTCCTGACTGAGTTTTTCTACGTTCCCCTCTATTTCCCCGCATCTGCCTTCGACCTGATTCTTTAAAATCCCTATTTCATGGTAAGTTTTTGCTCGAGACTTTCTAATTTATTTGCTTGGGCTTCCAAATGACTTTCGATTCGGTTAAATCTGTCCTCACACTTGCTCTCATGTGCTGTGAACCGTTCATCTAACATTTCCTGTAATTTGGCAGCGTTATTTGAGATTTTCTCCTCTAATTTCGCGGCATTATTTGAGATTTTCTCCTCTAATTTCGCGGCATTATTGAGATTTTCCTCTCTAATTTCGCGGCATTATTTGCAATTTTCTCCTCTAATTTTGCGACATTGCTATCTGACTGGTCTTTAATTTCTTTCAATTTTAGCGGCGTTGTCTGAAAATTTCTCACTCAAATTTGGCAACAGTGTTATCTGAAATTTCTCTCATAACGCGCAAGATCTCACTTAAGGTGGGACCTTGCGTCGACGGCTCCTCAAAACTGTCTTCACCCGTCACGTCAATACCTGATTCGTCCTGCATTTTTACAATGTTACGCGGTTTCACTTGTTTTAGTACGCGCACACGGTATTCACACAACACAACACAACACAAGACAATGACACTTACAAGGAAAACACAGTACAAAATGACATCCTCAACAGACCATAAGTTATTAACTTCTCTACACCGTGCTTCCATCCATCATCTTAATAATTTAAACAATTTAATAATTTAGGCAGAGAAATCTCAGGGCGCTTATCTGGGATATTAAAAAATGAAAATTACGATTATTTCGCGTTAATCGAGCCCACGGTGGGAAAGCCAATTGCAACTACCCTCGGGTCTTCGGTTGGGCGCCTCAGACGGGTAGCCGGCCCCGCTCAGTCGACAGATTACCTGAAACGGCGAAGATGGAGGAAGCCGGTGCCTAGGTTGAATGAGAAGTCAAACATGTGAATTTAGAACAAGTTGAATTTATTCATTAAAAAAAGAAAACGCTAATGGTCTGGTGATGATAACTCTGGCGAGCATGCCCCAAAATTGAAATAAAACAAAAAAAATGAAATGTCATGCACATAAGAGAACAAAAAATTACAAAGTGATTACAATCAGATGAAACTCTTCTTCGCGCGCGAATTCCCGCTTGACGGCCATGCGCGGCCGGGAACTCCTCTTCGTCGCCCGGTCGAGAGGAAGTCAACACTGATTGTCTGATGTACTGTTCACGCCTCTCGATCGCGGGTACGACATAAGACACTCAAACAGAAAATACCTCTGTTAGGCGGCCTGCGCCACCCACTGAAGTTGAACGACCTCAGGTCAGCTGGCTGCGAGGTTCGTGGCGAGCGAGGGGCGCCGCTCGGAAAATGTAGGTCAGATCAGGTACTTGCGAGGGTAGCGGCCAAGGCGGCCGGAACACAAAAGCGCCGTCTGCTCGCTGCGGTGAATGGGTCAGCACAGTTCATTCACTGACACGGTCGGTTCATTCCCGGTCGATCTCACAATACTTTGATACTAATGAGCCCGTGAATTATCGCACAAATTCACTAAGGAAAAGAGAGTCTCGAGTTCGCACGTAAATCGGACGTAATATAATACGAATTGCTGTCAAATGTTCATAATACTGTTCTGCGGCCTGCGTTCGTCACAGAAGTCTTGTACCCAAACTCTACAAGAAACTTAATAATTTTCTAAGTCCATCGAACCGAACGCCACAACAGAATATAACAGGTTCCCCCCTGCGGCCGCCACTTGCGTCCGATTCTGAACACAGCTCCCCAGCTTCTCTTTTGTGCCTCGTCGCTCCAAGTTTCAGGAAACCTCGTTCCCCTACCAAAATTATCCCTGTGACTCTGGAATATTCTAGAACAAACCGAATTCTGGTTGCTATTGGCGAAAGGGTACTGCGCATTAGATATTTCTTGCCCAATCAGAGGATGTTTTCGAGGCCGAGAAAAGAGTGTGAAGAGAGGGGCTGGTTATCGCTCCCTCTCGCTTTAATTTTGCGTCGAAAAGGGGCACGTTATTAACGACCGGGGGGGTGTGAGGGGCTAGGAATCTCTAGGGAGGTTGACGGAAGAGTTCCAGGCGTCGTGGAAAAATACTGAAGGGGTCGTGTGCAGAGCGGCTACCCAGAGTTGGGGCACACGTGTCCGCGACGAATTATGGGAGCGAAGGGTGCCGACACCGTGGCGCCTCGCCTGGCCCTCGGGTCGCCCCCGTGGCGCCTCGCATCTCTCGCGTCGCCGCCTGCGTGGAGTTATTTTGCGGCAGAATAAACTTGAATCTATTCGGTATCACTA
>JAHLJT010009436.1:13055615-13095867 GCA_031308135.1 Acheta domesticus
CTATGTTCACAAATAAGGAGGAATGTTTCGTCATATCCAAAGTAATTTTCACTCAGTCCTTAAAATCTTTTCACCATTCGCAAATTCATAGTAATGGAATACGAGAACTTTCAATTTTGTGAATTACCTAATGGCCAACGTATTCCAGGCCATGAACGCCTATAGCACGTAGAATTTAAGCGGACATCAAATGAAGTTATTTAAATGCTATAGAGCGTCTCAACTTTACATTTGCAGTGCGGAGCGAAATAAAGCCATATCTGTCTTTTTTTTACGTTATTGTACCAAATTATCCTTCATGTCTAACAACCCCGTAGTTGCCACTTAGCGACGAATTTCTATGGTAGAATACTAAGAAAACTATAATAAAATGAATTTTTTCAGAATGACACTTATTTAGATGGTATTGGTCTTATTTTCACTATTAACTCTGAATTTCGGAAAATTGCGAAAGTTTGAATTTTTTGGGACTCGTACAACTACATTACTCAAGATAGATTTTGTTTAAAGTTAAATTTGTTCTCCACAATAAGTTCACACCATAAACAGTCTTCGAGACAGGTTGAAGCGCCGGTCATACTGACAATTCATATGACAGCTCTAAAACGTACTGATGGTTAGATAATATCACAATTAATAAAGACATCAAAAATTCGACAAAAACAAAAGATGTATGAAACTTGAGACAAATAAAACAATCATACAGTACGGCACTCGTAAAGGCCGTCTCTCTCTGACAGAGGGACTAATCGCAAATATTTTATCAACAGACACCACCGTAAAATATTTGTTTTCGAGAAAAAAAAAAGATATTATGAAGGTATATTTCCCACCAGTCCGGTAACGCGGAAAACCAGCACTATGCACTAGAACCCAATTTTCGCGCGTCTCATCAACTAACGCTGCCAGAAAGCGTTCGAGCGGCTGAGCACCCGTTGAGAGCGGAGATGAGGTGAGGGCGAGGCGGAGAGGATTAACACAGCGCAGGGCAGGGAGACGAAGGGAGGTGGGGTGGTCCAGGGCTTGCGGGGGTGGGGCAGAGGGGGGAGGAGGGGAGTTAGGAGGGGGCGGCGCAGAGAGAGAGAGGTTCGCCGCACTATTAACATTCCCGTGTCACGCGACGGCCTGAAAACCCATTACATCACACGACAGCATAATACCATTGTTTAACTTGTCTAATGGTCTTAGTCAATTTAAACTCATTAACCCACAATGCAGAAACTTGCGAATGCGATATACTAAATCATTCGTCAGCACTCCCAAGTTGAACAATTTCTCTGCATTTGCTGCAAAGATATAGGTCGTTCCGCGCCCGAGTTGGGACTGCGCGAAAGAACAGGCGGCGTGAAAACGCTCGGCGGGTGCCAGAGCAATTCCTCAATTTGCAGCTATTACGTTGAAACGCTTTGAGAAACACTGGGCATTACAACTAGCGAGGACAATAGTTAATACCGAAAACACCTCTAAATGTTTGCAAAACGATACCGCTAAACGTAAACTCGTCCCTCGCACTCCAAAAATTACATTTGGTGTTCGCGATCAACTTAGTCGCTATTCGTCGAGTCAAATTCAAATGAATGAAGAGACCTCGTAAACTGCGATGATTCAGCGCAGCAACAAAGAGAGAATTCACTAACCGTATACTCCTGACTCTGTACATTAATCTAAATTTTTCACTCTTAACAAAATCACCCGCGCTTGCGTCAACTTGTACTGAAAACACAGAGATAGATCCAAGTGGAGAGGTAAACACCAGGGCAATCTGCGCGATTACGAACTACCACAACTTCACGAATTCACAGTGTGACAAACACCTCAGGCTGCATTAAGCTCCTCTACATAAATGTTGCCAAACATCGGAGAGAGTCAATGGTCAACATACATCTCTTTCTGCTAATTCGAATGAACACGACGTCCAACAAAGACAGCGATCGATTATGAAGAAGTTTCAAGGAGAACCACTTCCATTGCTGTTTTGTGTACATACATGTGTTCTATAACGCGTTAGCATTACACGAGGAATTCATGTAGGAAAATAGCTCTCCAATTGAAGGTGTGGAGTGCGTATTGATGTTCAATTCAGTTTTAATGACTGGTGTTATTTGCTATAAATCGTTAGTCGTGTAGAGACGATTTAACGCAGTAGAAGGTTCAGCATTGTTAAAAAACAAGATAACTCTCTATTCTGATGTCAACACATGGAATAACCTATTTCTCCTGTTTCTCACTTCGTGGGAGTGCACGGGAAAATCAGGATCTTTTACGATTTTATATATGAGGAAGTTTTTCATTATAGTGAATCGTCTATGGTGTCATTGAATAAAGTGAAAATCCACATTTATGTTTAAAATAGTATTTGTGCCGAACTGTATTAAAAGGTGAAATGGATTGAGAACCCAGGAAACTATCACACATTCGCTCACTTCCATACGCCGTTTCTGGTCTTCTGTTCAAGAAAAAATGAAATATTGCTATTGTCAATCGGAACAACAAAAATGACAGATACAGATAGAAAAGATCATACACATGACTTGGAAGATAGGTAATATATGAACTACTCTTGTTCATCAGATCAAACGGTCTCATCGATCGCGTATACAACTGGGTGCTCTCCCAAATTTCGAAACTTCGAGTACACCTTTTCTAATTAGTACCCTGTTGTTTCATTCTCGCTCCACAGAACGTCCAAAATGGAATTAGAAGTTAATATTGAAAAATAATACTTCGGAAAGGAACAGTTTTAAAGCAAATTCTCAAATTCTTCGACAATTTGAAAATGGACTACAGATTCTCAGCATTTTCGGTGACTTTACAGATTTCCGATAGCATAATAAACACATAACAAATAATAAACAGAGTATATGATTCAATAAATTTACACATATAATAGAATATATCAGCGAGTATATGAGTTCTTTAGAATTCCATAAACATTTCGTAAAATGTAAGAAGAAGAAAAATAAAGAACGAGCGAAAGGATCAGTCCGAAATTAGATAATAGTCTTTAAATGTTTTATGACAGTAAAGTACACGTGGAGTGAACTATCAATAACGGCCCCTCGTTATGTACGACGAGACATCAACCGTCTTTTTATAGTTACAAGGTCGTTATAACTGTACAATCATAAAATCGATTCGTAATAAAACTTTCATCGATTCTCGGAAGTTCACAAACGTTCCAAGGCGACCTTAATTGCAAAGTTCCTTATAACTACAACTGTCAACATGCAAAACAGAAAACAAGAGGTATTATCAAAACGGTGCTAACAGATCTAAAACGTACGATAGAAATGCCACCTCAGCCCACGACCACATTTAGAACAATACGCTCCGGAGACATTCACGCAAAAAAAATGCACACAGTCCATTTCTTTAACGTCAGCAAGGCGTTCAAAACAAACACCGCGAGAAGCGCGATCTCATCGCGCGATCGTCATGGGGCGGTCACGCTAAAAAACAATGCGCTTCGATTCATTAATTCCCCGGCGGGGCCCGCCTGCCCAGTAAAGCGGCCTGACGTCAGCGCGCGTGGCGTGTGCGTGGCGTGGCGTGGCGCGTGGCGGGGGCGTTACGCAAGGCGTGAGGCAGGTGGCGGTGGCAGTGCACGGTCGACGCGGCGGTTGGCCCGGGGCGTGGGCGGTGGAGGCGGAGCAGGATGATGATGTGTGCGGAAGGTGGTGAGAGCGGAACGAGTGGGGGGGGGGGCGCTGGCTGCCAGGATGTGGGAAGGGAGGTGGCTGTGAGCGGTGATGAAGGCAACCAGGAGGTGGTTGTTGGCGGGAGGTGTGGGTAATGAAGCGGCGGGGCGGTCGGGATGGTGTGGAGGAGGATGCAGACAGGGAGTGATGGGGAGGCAGAGGAGTGACCAACTATGCGATGGTGACAGGAAGTGGTGGGGCGGTCGGGTGATGAGTGGTGGAGGCGGTGAGCGGGAGAGGGGGTGGGGGGGGGGGGTGTGGGGGGGGGGGAGGGGGTGGGGGTGTGGCTGTGGAGGGGGGGGGGGGGGTGGGAGGGTTGGGAGAGCGGTGAACGTGACGGAGTGACGGGTCTAGTGCGGTGGATGCAGCGGGACGAGGGTGGGAGGGCACGGTCGGTGGTGTCGGGAGAGGGGGGGCGGTGGTGGAGGGCGTGTGGTGGAGCGGCGGTTGGGCACGGCGCGTGTGGTGACGGGAGAGGCGGCGGGGGAAGTGGGTGGGTGGGACGGGAAAGGCGCGGCGGCGGACCAAGCGGACCGGTGGCTGGTGGGGCAGCGGGCGGCGGGGGCGGGGGCGGCGGCGGCGCGGCGGCGGGCGGCGCGGGCGGCGGGCGGCGGGCGGCGGGCGGCGGACGGGCGGGGCGGGGCGGCGCGCGGCGGGCGGGGGCGGCGGCGCGCGGGGGGCCGGCCCGCGGAGCGGCCGGGGGCGGGGGCGGCGGGCGGCGATGGCGGGGCGGCGAGGCGGCGGGCGGCGGCGCGGCCGGGCGGGCGCGGCGCTCGGCGGGCGGCGGGCGGCGGGGGGGCGGGGGCGGCGGGGCGGCGGGCGGCGGGCTGGCGGCCGGGCCGCGGCAGGCGCGGCGGCGCGCGGGTGCTGCGCCCTTGCGGATCGGATCGAATGGCGCAGGATCGCGATTGGCAAGGTTATTCCGATTAGGGCTCAATTGGAAGGAGCGAACGCGCCAGTTAAATATTTGCCCCGGCCGAGCCGCGGCCAATCGCTCGTGTCACCTCGCGGCGGGGTTAACTGGCGCGAATATAAAAAGCGGAACGAAACGCGCTTTAAAAATGGTGCGCCCGAGGAGACCGTATTACGAGTTCAGGCGCAAGAAATGTATTTGCTTAAGCCAATTTTGTCGAGTAGGCAATTTGAGAACTGAGACTACGATGGCAACACCTTGTTTCTTTAAGATAACAATCATGTGAGGTCATTATGGCGTCATGGCTGGCTTTAGCTGCGTTAACCCCGTCAATCCATATGGTCTCATCACCAAATGCAATTAATGCTCTAATTCCGCTCCAAGAGAGAAACACACAATATCGCATAATAAATCATTAGGAAACACACAATATTTGCAATAATGAAATATTCTTAAATAAACAGAAAATGGAATCCAATATAAAAATGTATAACACAGTGCGCGATGTAATATAAAGGCGTGAATGAAATTTCTTTCAGCTCCCCCACCAAGGCGAATCCGCAAATCAGCGCTCGACTTGTCGGGATCTCCTGCGCAAAGAGGCTGGCAACAGGTGGCGTTCTGGCCCTTTTTTTTTTCTCCTCTCCTCCACTCGCCTTCTCCGAGTGCGCGTGCAATACAAAGGCGGTGGCAATGCGGCTGCCGGGCGCGGCGCGTGGGGCGCAGCGGACGACGCGCTGCTTCCGCGGAGGCGAGTAACGCCCCGGCGGCGCCGCACGCGCCCCGCCCCCTCCGCAGGGGGTGGGGGCGACGGAGCGGCGGGCGAGGGGGCGGCGGCCCCGGCCTGAAATCAGGCGCTCGCTGGAGGAGAATTCTAGTTGGCCCCCCCACCGGCTGCTCTCACCGAAGTTTCTGTGGGTTCTCTGATCAGCACCGCGCGGTTGCCGGAGGAGTGCCTTAACAAACGGGCCACAGACCGCGCGAGATTTTTCCTCCTCTTCCTTATCCTATCTCTTCCCTTCCACACACTTTAGTTAACTTGCACTACACCTCCACACGCGTTGGGGGCTTAGAGTTTTATCCTGGCTGGGGAGGGGAGTGCCCGCTGGGGAGAGATTTGGAGGGGGAAATCCCCGCAAGGCGACGTGAAAGACGTAGGGATGCGATATTGATGTCGGTGTTTTCAGAACATGGATGGTTTCTATAAAAATATCAATGTTTTACACATCAATGTATTGAAGCCGATTTTTAGAACATCGATGTTTTATGCTCGATGTTTTGTTCGTGTATGAAAAATTCCCATAATCACAATGTTGTAAAAGTGAAAATCTGAAATTAACTGGATAGTACCACAGTCTGTTTGCGAACTACACGAACGCGATATGTACTACTTTCATGGAAGACACCGTTATTCCTCGCTCTAGATTATCATGATGCCCCCGATATTTCCTGCGTCTTTCCTCGCATTTCGCCACGTGGAGAGCGGTTTTTTTTTAACTTAGTATTCAGTTAAATTTAATATAAGATGCCGACCATTGTGTTGGGTACGAATTTAATAGAAAGAGGTTTCCAAACATACTTTTAAAACATCGATGTTGAAAACCAATCGATGATTTTTGGTCGACGTATTTTTAATCGATGTCTTGTTGATAGGAAGTGGACAAGTAGGAGGCGCCCAGATCTTTCCATATCCCACAGGCGGAACATCGCCACCTCCCACGAAATAACATTCACACATTAAAGGGATTAATTACCACAGCAGCTAACGTATCAGGAAAGAATCAAAGGGTTGCCCCCAGTAGAGTCCCTAGATACAGAGAGTAGCGCAACCGCCGCCATTTAATATCCTCTCACCCGATAGCCCCACCAGGTAGCAATCAGGAGCTGAAGAAAAATTACAATTCGTGACGTTATAGAGATGTTTAAGATTATTAATATTGATTTGGGATAGATTCATGGTTTTCAACACACAGAATATCTTACAGTTCCAATTCTCCTGACAACTGGACATAAAATGGCGGGATCGGTGGAACAATGGAATGCGCTACTCTCTGTATCTAGGGACTCTAGCCCCCAGCGGCATTTACAAAATATGCTCGGTTCAGTCACGGCAGCAATTGTTTTGATACTAGTTTCTGGCAAATCACGTGACTTTCCCGATATTGAAATTTCTGACTTCTCCAGGTTTTCCAGAAAGTGGCCACACTGACTTTGGTTAGTGTCTAATTTGGGAATAGTATGTATTTTTTTTTTAAAGATTTGTTTTCTCCTCTAGAAGTGTGATAAGTTTTTGCCACACTACAGGAATTGTCCCAAACATTGGACGTTTCTCAAACCAAAGAGGTAACATTATTAGAGTGACGAAGCGGAAAATTAAATCCACAAGCATGATATTAACTTTGCGAGAAACTATTTTTAGAATAAATATAGTCACAAAAGACTCGCGAATAAACTGCTGCGGCTGGGGAATTGAATGGCCATTAAATGCCCAAAATACGAGGATAACAAATAAGTTTAAGGTATGTTCCATAAAATATACGATAATAACTTTGCGTAAGTCATCTCTAATCTCCATACGCTTGATTTTTTGAGAATAAGGTCATTATCTCCTCACACCTAAAAGTATGGAACTCTTCGACAGTACCAGGAGAGTAAAACGTCGTTACTGCATGTCAAAGCTACGAGTAGAACCAGCCGGTGTAGACATACGTCATATAACCAAAATCCAATTCGTATCGAAATTAACCTCAGAACGTCGCACAGCAATGAAAGGACTTAAAAAGGAGATTGCTGACTAATTTTACAAAACGACCGATGCTTAGTAATTATTCTCATCCTTGAGAAGCAGGTGCCTTTAGATCCCGACCTCTCGCGTGGAGACGCGCGCTTCCGTGAGAAAGGCGCTTCTCGGGCCTCCACGCTGTCAGACCCGCTCGCAGATGCAGTGATTGAACTCGGCCGGAGGCGCGAAGAGATGAAGAGCCGGCCGCCCATGGGAACGTGCGTCCGCCTGCCAACAGGCCAGCGCGGCCTCCGACAGCACCGACTGCTCGAGAAGCACTCCGCCCGTGACTCACTTCCCTCGCGATGACTGCCATAGGCTCAGGGACTTCCATCGCAAATTGTTGAATGACCACGCCCGCCGATTTATTCCCAGAAACAGCTCCCTAACGCACTCCGCGTACCAGGAGTGTAATTCACACTGCTCCACATTGGGGATATTGTGTATAACTACCTGTCATTTTGCTGATTTCGTTCGACTGTGTATTACATGTTCTGCGAACGGCGCTTCAACACAGTTCGAGCCTCGCCCTAATTTACAACTCTGGCCATACATCGTAAATCTTTCTACATCACGGGGGGGGTCAGTCAGGAAAGGGTAGAAAATGAGGTTACGCGGTGCCCGTGGCCCGTTGAAGTTACTGCGGCGGGATCGCCTTGTAACGGAAGGAAATAACACAACCAGCAGTCGGTCTCCAGAAACTCTGCTCCAAGCAGTGGTCAGTTTCAACCAACTAATTAGACTCAGTATAGTGTCAAGGTCTTCATACTGGGGTGGCAAGTGCACGCGTCGTGGCTCTGTAGCATGTCACGAGCTTCTCTGCGCCACTAGCGTCGGGAAAGGAAACTATTAGTAACCCCGCCGTTTTACAGGATGGCGTGGGTGGTGACTGAACAGGTGGTGCGAGATGACGAAACAGCGTGAAGGGGCGATTTCGTGTGGCACTCGTGCGCGGTCTCCCGCCTCGTGGGCCTAGACCTTGACAACACTTGAATTAGATGGTGAAGACTCCTCGTCGTCACTCAACGAGGACCTGCCGGCTTTAATTTAGGACTTGCAATTAAATATGCAGCAGGCCCTTTTGTATCTTAAGAGACACTAATTTCAGTTACGAGGCAAGAATTTACCATTTTATCTTCATACTGGGAGCCGTATTCACTTCACAATTGTCGTACAATAACTATTCAAGTAACCACATTTCATTCAACAAAAAGAAACTAAAGCACAACACGAAATCGTGTACATACACGCGAAATCGCGCAGATACTCTCATCAGCGAAAGCCTCTTTGAATGTGCGGCCTTCGTGCAAGCACATCCACACATGCCCGAGCCACGCAAACGGCACGTATGAATCACAAGGGAAATACAATATGATCTCTCATTCTCCACGCACGGGATTCACTTTCATTAGCGAGTTCCCCGAAAAGGAGACACGCCCCTAATACCCACAATCCCTGACAGAGTGCGTCGGGCACGCACACCCCCTCCCCTTTGCACCCCCTCCCCCCCCCAGCCCTCACTCCGTATCTCTCGCATGACGAACCCTGCGCCAACTCCCACGGTAACCCCCGACGGGCCCAATCAAAACGCGGAAATGGGAGAAAATTAGAATAAAATTGAAATAAATTTCGCGGAGTCAACGAAAGCGCCTGTCGAGTCCCGGTCGACAGGGAGCGAAGTCGAAAAAAAAGAAAAAGAAGGAAGTAAAGAGGAAGGAAGAGTGTGCGAAGTCGTACCCGTAACACGATTTCACGCCGTGAGCGAAATAAACCCGAGGGGCAGCCAGAGGCTGTCTGAGGAACCTTCTCGTGAGATGGAGGCAGAGAGGGTGGGGTGTGGGGAGGGTGAGGGGAGGGCAGCGGGACAAGTGCCGGACGATGGCGGAAGCCCTGAGCGCGGAGCAGGAAATTAAATTCAGCGGCAGCCGATAACTGCTTTCGGTAGCGGCGATAAAAAGAACGAAGAAGCTCCCTGAGGAGAAAAAGACTGCCCGCCGACGGGGCGCTGGAAATGCGGTTCTGCTTGTCAGCGACGTCTCAAGGTGCAGAGACGGGTTTTATTGTATTCGCCGCGGGGACGACACCTACCCTGTTACGGCCATTCGCCGCCGCGTGGGTGGGAAGGAAAGTGCTACCGGCAGCAAGCGTGCAGCCCAGGATTTCGTTATGCAAGGGACGATACAGGACGAAGAATTTAGTAATATATTTATTTGCAATAACAGTGTCAATTCTAGTAACACAGATTATAAAATATTGAATTTGGCATGTACGGTAATGCCTACCATTAACGCAAATTATTTCGAATGAAGTTTCTCGAAAACTCAAACGTTTTCCATTAAAATTGCCTCAAAATTGCGCATTTTAGAAATGTTTTAACAGCATTTTCTCAAGAACACTCCAAATGTTTTAATGAAAATTTGTGAATAAGACATATTTGCTTATAAGTTTCTCTTAACATTCTTAAAACCGTATTTCAATTCTACCTTTTTTTTTCAAATATTCTACTATTTTAGAGGTCAGAGAAATTAAGAAAATAAAAAATTGCTTTTGGTCGCCTATAGGGGCTGGGAAGAGGGTGGAGCAAACCCCAAAGGTAGCTCAGACTAAAGAGCAGGAAACTAGTAGGAATGTGTCTGCACCATTGTGTAGCATTCACGAAGTGCATGCTATCACGTATGCGTCACTATCTGGGACATTCATCAATAAAGCACAGTCTTTTGGAACTTAACTGATTATTACCGAGGACTTCCGTATCTTGAGTAGTTCTTTATATTACACAATTTCACAAAGTACACAAACGCACAACAAAAAGCCGTCTCTTTCTCCAGCACGAACACCTCTCGCAAGAGAAGGACGCTCATTCACACTTCCACTACAAGCGAATGTGTTTCGAAACCCGCACTTTTTGTGCCCACGAACCGCTCCAACTTGAAATATGGTGCGCGTGGAAGGCGAGCGGTCGTAAAACTTCATAAGCCCCGGTCAAGCGTTCCTGAGTTTCCGTGCGAGCAAGCGGGCGCTGGGAAGAGTTGTTTCAGGGCGCGTCAACCACTACGGTCATTAGTCCTCTAAATAAAGTGCATGTTCATTCAGGAAGGTCGCGCTGTTTCTTCCGCTCTGGAACGCGAGATTCGGGGCCGACCTACACGGCGACTTGCGGGTTTCTCTCCCCAAGGAATCTTCCCCGTCATGGCACCACCCCTGACGAGAAAAGATCTGAGTTTCCCGATTGCAATCCCGACATGTGTGGTCGTGTAATGCATATCAGTGCGAGTGTGTGCGTGCGCGTGTGAGCTTAAAGGGAGGAGAGGGGAAAGAGCAGCAAGGATGAAGGAAAGATCGCGCGCCGTTCGTGGCCCGTTTATTACTACTCCGGCATTCGCCTGGTATAGACGAAATCGTGGAAAAGAGCAACCGTGGGAAAGAGCAGCCGGCCGCTACAAGTCTCCTCCAGATAAATGGGTGAATTTGACCAACTACGTAGGTAATGACAATCAGTGTTCGATTAATAAAGTTTAGATCGCAGAACGTGCCCTCAATTAAATATTAATTTAACAGAAATAGTTATACACTTATATATTTTAATAATTATTCCCGAGGCGCCGGAACGCCGTTCCATGGCGTTCCGCCACAAATCAAGCCCCGATGACAATAATCCACCGTCGGGACTCGAACCCTACGCCCTCCCGGTGAACCGTTGTGCCGAGGCAACGCATGTTTTTTTCTTCGATTCCCCCCCCTCCAGTGGCCCTGGAGGGGCGGGAATTGATGAACGGGCTACATTTTTCTCCAGCCGATTAGGCTTGTGGAGATCGGGGAGGGCTATATCTTAAACAGACTAACTTAAAACTAACTTATTACTAACTTGGATACACGGAATATTGAAAAATATGAAGAACAAAAAATTAAACATAGAAGAATGTAAAATAAGATTAAATGGAAAAAATTAATAAAAATAATGTAACAATAGAAAATATAAAATATGTATAATGGTTATAGGAAAATGTATACTAATACATTGTAAACCTATTGAATAAATAAATATTACTAACTTAAAACTATTATATGGCTAGCCTCTTTGGGTTGATTGATTGATGTTTCCGGGCGTGTCAACTGATGAGGTCATTAGTCCCGTAAGTGTAGTGCGTGTTTTCCCCGGGAGGTGGCGATGATCTTTTCCCCGCTGGATGGCGAGATCTGGCGCCGACCTACCGTCGACTAGTGTGGTTTTCCCCTCAACCAGGTATCTCCCACCAGCGGAGCACCGCCCCAGCCGGGACAAGTTGTAAGCTCCCGACCGGTCTTCCCGGTATGTGTGGTAGTGTAGTGCATGTTAGTGTGTGCATGCAAGTGTGTTTGTAAGAGGGAGAGGATAGGACAAGGATGATGAAGGAAAGATCGCGCGCGGTCCGTGGCCCGTTTGTTAGGGTACTGCTCCGGCATTCGCCTGGTGTTGATCGGAGAAAGCAGGGAAAACTACCGATCAGAGCAGCCGGCCGCTAGAATTCTCCTCCAGACAGCGACTGAATTCGACCTAGCTGGACAAGCTAGTGTCGAAAATCCTGCCGCCGTCGGGACTCGAACCTAGGACCCTCCCGGTCAGAGGGACTGCAGTGACATCAGGTTGATGCACTGAGCCATCTCTCCGGTGCCTGTTTGGGCCTAGCCTAGTTTTTATTTACAGGTTTTTATGGATTGTGATTTTTAAAATTCTTAATATTGTGCTTTGCAACGGATGCGTGCGCTCGGGCAGCGCCAGCGGCGGCGAGGGGCGAGGGACCGGTTGGCTGGCGATTCCGATTCCGGCGAGAGGAGGCGAGGCGAGGCGAGGCGGCGCGTGAGTTACAGCCCCGTCGACCTGCGCGCGCGAGCCGCGAGGGCCCGGCGGCAGAAGAACGCGCCTCCGCCGCCGCCACCTGCCGGGAGGCGGCGCAAACGGGTTTCGGAGAGGTCGCTACCCGTCCGCGAGCGCGCAGCCTGGGTCGCGGTGGGCTCGCTTGGCGATACCACGAGGAGGATACAACGTTGCACATCGGCTTGTAGCGCAGCCCACAAACACGCAAGGTTCGCGGGACGCTCTATCACTCTGATCGTAACACTGAAGTATACTGCGATTTTTGTACGAAGAGCTCTCAAGATAACTCAAATCCCATCTTCGCGATGGAATATGTCACGGCATTTCGTATCATTCTCAGTCGTTCCGCTAGATTTCGCACGATCGCGACCGTATGAAGCAGTGCTTGCGATCATGCGACTTCTACCGGCAAGACCGAGAAAAGACGCGAAATGCCGTGACATATTCCATCGCGAAGATGGGATTTGAGTTATCTTCAGAGCTCTTCCTACAAAAATCGCAGTATAGGAAGCGTTTTGGTACATACGAGCTCCAACGGTGGTTTTTTTTGTAAGCGCCGTATTTTTTCCTCTCCCCGAATCAGTGCTAATGAAATCTATTCTATTCGTACGTCACCACCAATTTCGATACAAGGCTGTTTTGGGACAAGAAAGGTGTTGGATCCATACGAAAATTCTCGTAGGCGAAGCAAGTTCTCCACACGTTTGCTCGGAGTTCTCCAGTTTTCCCCTGCACGTCATTTCACAATTCGTACCATTTCATCACCGTTATCCCCAAGCTTCAATTTCATCTGCCATTCCATGTTAGGTCTCACAGGCTCAGGTTGGGAATCGGCTAATTATATTAGCCCAGCACTGCGATTCGCTGTCGTCCGTCAATTGCTTTATAAGGCAATCGGCTTGACGAGTATGCATTTTTAGCTTTCGTGTTGCGACTCGAGTCACTGTCTGGCCACGTTAATATTAGCTGGAGCATCTAAAGAACAAGGAGAGGGAGCAGAAAAAGAAGAGAAAATGAAAGTAAAGAAGCAAAACAGAAATAGAAAGAAGACGAAAAAACAAGAAAAAAGAAAAAGGAGAATATAAGAAGGAAAAGCACAAAGAGAACAAGAAAACACTTTTGATATCGTCCATTCTGTTTCATGGATTGACTTTACGAATTATGTTTCCGGCTCGTTCTTCTTACTCCGTTAAGAAGCCGCCGTTGAGCGGGGCCACGTCAGCTACGCAGAGTAGTGAAGTGTTTCGAGAACCAATTTCTTTTCCGCTCCGTGGGCCAGTCATCTTGGTTCACCTCGGCGCCACGCGTTCGCCTCCGTCGCGGACTGTCCGCTGGCCGCCGCGGCGGCGGCGGCGCCTCGCCGTACAAGGCTCGCGGGGTCCAACGACCGCCAGCAGCAATCGCCGTCACTCCGACGGCGACTGACAGGCGCCCCAACGCCCGCCCCGCCCGCCAGCGCCTCATGCCGCCGACAGCCCCGCCGCCGCACGGTGTGAGCACATGGCAAAACCATGGCCGAAACCTCAAATATAAAAGTTTATTTAGGGAACTTCTGACCATTCTACTCGAAAGGGAATGTTTCGTACATCTGTTTGGAAAGTATGAAGCCTAATCCCTGACCCTGCTGGGCGCTATGGACACTTGAAGTTGGAATACGCGATCATCGCTGTTCTGGGGCCAGAGAATATAGTGGACTGTGGCTTCTAATATTTATAGAAACGTGCTCTAAAATATTTTTTACTATATTTCTCAATCATTGATGACCCTAGTGGTGGTAAGTAAAACAGTAATTATGTTAATTTAATGTAGATTACAATAATGTGTATTCAAAGTAATAGGGTCCAAAATACAACTAGCATAAAAGTTATAAATAACACAATGTAACACCTGAAAATGTATAGAGAAATTTAGCTTATTTAATATTCATTCAATTAAAGGAAAATTTGGCTGCGTGTCGCTGCAGATTCATGTTTTTCGACATATTTCCTATGAACGTGTATATCTCGTTGCGAAAACGCGCATTGTTGAAATGAAAAGAAGCATTCGGTCCGGGATTTTATATTAATACGAACACGTCTACATACACATTAGTACAAAATCGGGATATGTATTAGTATTACTGTAATTGAAATTAGCGACCTCGAAAATCTCTAGGTAGAACTTGGTAATTAATTTGATGTCATTTGAGGTTTTGGCCACGTTTTCGCCATCTGGTCACACCGCCCACCACCAGCACTCGCCTTCTGCGGCTCCTGGTCAGTGCGAACGCGCCAATACCTTCGGCCGACGAATTCGAAGAACTATGACGCATCCGTGAATCAATGCGCACGTTTAACCTTCCGCACGATTTTTTTTCTTTCTTGGAAGCCTTTTTTTTAATCATTTTATGTACGCTCGCTCCAAACGGAGCAGAGATTGCCCGTAGCGGAGAAAACTGAACGAGGGGAGGGAATGGGTGAAAAATGTTCGTTCTCACAAATCTTTACTAGCTTTGTATTAAATTAGAAAATATCGTAAGTTCCGAGCTGAATATTTTGTGAACATACTGAGCTTCAATTTTTGAATTATTTTTATACTATTAATATCAAGCTCTAAATGAATATTCAAATTAATACGGAAATGTATCTTTTTTTTGAAATTTTAATTTAGTTAACTTTTTATCTGAAAGAAAGAACGAAATGCAAGGCGAATCAGGATGAGTGTGTAATTGTAACAAGCTGTACCCAATGGAGGACGAAGGGTAAGAGAGTTAAATTTAGCGTATTTGAGAAATCGCTCATTACGCCCTTTCATAGGCAAAATCGACTGCGTCTCTAACGTTAGCAGATTTCCAGAACTTCCGAGACACAACACACTCTAAAGACATAGCATCTACTCCATGCCCACAGCGAGATTTGAGGTCGTAGCCTTCGCATCGAAGTAGTGAGGCGATGAATTTTCTCACTATGTCAATTATTCACGTTGGTTTTATATGGTTTGATACTGCACCTATTTATACCAATGTGATATATTAAGATATCTATTCAGCCTTAAGAAAACTGACGGATATAGAAGACCCTCTGTACTGTTCCCTAAAATGGTTGATTTGAATTGTGTAAGAAACCGCGAAAAACTGCATTAAACTAACATTTTTTTAATGTTCTATCGCATTTTTGTGAAAAATGCGAGAATAAAACGAGAAGTGTGCACTTCTAACTAACACTTTTAACCTGACATGAAACAGTTTTCATCGAAAACTTCTTCAAATGGAACATACAACTAACTTTTTATTACATTCCGTTCACAGAAAAAACAAATAAAAATTCAAGGAGACATACACAGTTCCGATCCTAACAAAAATTCATTTTAAAAAAAAACTTAGCAATGATGGGGGAAAAAAGTTCACTGTATGTTTAAAATTCAACTCGTGGATGGAAACGGAAGTTCATAACTTCCACGAAGAGCAATGGAGCGGAAATGTCGTTTAGAGTTGCAAGGCAAGTAGCATCTAGCTGTTCCCGGCCGTCGCGTCTCGTTAGGGGACGTCCTGAAGCGCCTTCGCCTTTCCATAAATCGAAGCGCATCACGAGGGAACTTCCCGGCGCGCTGCTGCACGCCGAGCGATTCTGACGCGACGCGACGCGACGCGACGCGACACGAAACGACGCGACCCGACACGACGCGACGCGAGCGACGCGACGCGGGGGCGCCTCGCCTCGCTCGGCCTCGATCGATTGATGGATTGAATGTTCGTGATTCCGGGCGCGTCAACTACTATGGTCATTAGTCCCGTAAGCGTGTTGCATGCTTTTTGCTCGAAAGGTGGCGGTGATCTTCCCCCGCTGAATGGCGAGATCCGGCGCTGACCTACCGCCAACTGGCAGGGTTTTCCCTCAACCAGGTATCTCCCACCCGTGGAGCACCGGACCCCGCTGGGGCAAACTCTAAGCTCCCGACCGGTCTCCCGGCAGGTGAGGTAGATTGGTGCACGTTAGTGTAAGTATGTAAGTATGTGTGTTAGTGTGTGTGTGTGTGTACGCGGAGAGGACAGGACAAGGAAGAGGGAGGAAAGATCGCGCGCGGTCCGTGGCCCGTTTATTGGGTACTGCTCAGGCATTCGCCTGGTGATGATCGGAGAAACTACGGAAAACTACGGATCAGAGCAAAGGGCCGTTAGAATTCTCTTCCAGACAGCGACTGAATTCGACCTAGCTGACAAGCTAGTGTCGAAAATCGTACCACCGTCGGGAGTGTAACCCTAGGACCTCCAGGTCAGAGGGACTGCAGTGACATCAGTTGATGCCCTGAAACACCTCTCCCGGTGCCTCGCCTCGCTTCGCCCTGCCACTCTCAGCCACACACGCTCCGCATCGACCACGCGTGGTTTCCGTTTAATTAAAAACACCCCACGCCACATTTTACTCATTCATATTGTGGTATTCAAATTTCCCAGAATAATAATGTAAATTAATGAATAGTTTTCGAATCGGGTTTGCCAATTCATAATGTATGCAAGGCAATGCAGCGGTGTCTCACGTAAATCAATGCTTCAATATGCTCCTGAAATATTAATGTTGAATTGAAACATTTTACACACAGGAGTATTTAATTGAGTCCTTTCAGTCTCCAAGAAATGCTTTCAATTTATTTATCAACCTACCTTTCGCTACCAGTTCATCTATATATTTAATGCGATTTTAACTTTCGTGACTTGAAAACAGTAGAACGAACACACAGAGAGGATTTCACCGAGCAGATTACAAAGATTAGCCAAAGTTTAACTCAGCAGGAAAAAAAGTGTGCTCAGAACGACTCCCAAAAATTTTGAAAGAACCAAAGGGAGAGAGCTGCTGCGGTGGAGCGGAGAAAAAAGTTCGAATTCTTGATCAAGAAAAACAAGAAGAGGGAAATTAAGACGAGGAAGAAGAGAATAAAGTACAGGAAGAAAAAAGTGGGAACGTTTTTTGATGTGTGTAGGTTTTTCTGTGTTACATACATTGACGAGCCATGTGTAACTTCCCAATACATACATCATCAAGCTCGCAAGTAACACAAGGCAAGAGGGAAAGGGAAGACGATGCTGCCATAATTTATGGACGTTCTCGAGGCGGCCTGACGGCCCTCCGACCGACGCGCCCATTCGAAGGCTTCAAAGCGCCAACGCACACGGCGGCGGGGCGCGGAAGGCTCTCTGTGAGGGCGCCTACGAAAGCTGTAGCTTCCACTTTTTCGTCACTGGACGCGCGAACATCGCCCCCGAGAGAGAGGGAGACGGAAGAGGGTGAGCGATAACACGACGAAGACGAGAGAGAAGAGAGGAAACGGAAAGAGAGAGAAGACGAAAACTGAGGCAAGAGAGAAGACGAAAACTGAGGCAAGAGAGAAGACTGGAGAGAGAGAGAGAGACGAGAGAGAGAGAAAGAGAGAGAGCAGCCCGAGAGGTGAAATAAGTGCGAGGATGAGAGGAGAGGTTCAAGAGATCTGCGAAGATGACAAGAGAGAGGACGAAAGGGAGACGAGGCAGAACGGGAGAACAGAGAGGCAGTGAGATGAGGTAGAAAGAAGGGAGGAAGGGGAGAGAGAGACAGTCGGTGAGGTAGAAGGAGAGAGACGGTGAGAGAGAGAGAGAAGCACAGGGCGGCACCGAATTCCGCCCTGAATCTTTAACGCGAGTGAAGGAGCGACGGCTGCCGCTGAATTAATGATGCGTCCATCACTAAAACTCGATACTGCGCGCCGCGTGACATTTCTCTCCGCCGCGCGGCGCAACGCGGAGCGGAGCGGAAGCGAGACGAGGCGGCAACGCGACTGCCAACCCCGCGAATCGCACGCGGCGGGGTTGCCCGCCGGAAATGCTGCTCGTGGGAGCGTATGGGACCATTCAGAAGCCAAACCGCTCGTCCCTGCAGAGTGCCAGGGATGGACGAGGTCAGTTAAAAAATAAAAATAAATAAATAAATGGATTATAGAAGTTAGGAAAGGTTTAGAAAGAAACAATATAAGTGAAAGAGAAGCAGCAGAAAGAGAGATGTTTAAGAAGAAAGTGTTAGAAATGGAGGGATTCCAGGGCAGGAAGGAAAAGAAGAAGGGATCAAAATGGTCCGAGGAGAGAAACATGATACACAGCGAGAAGATGAAAGAGTACTGGAGGAAGAAGAAAGAAGGACAAAGGAAGAAGCAATGAAATTGGTGCGTGGTCCCTAGGTGACCCAAACGAAAGAAGAAGGAATAAATTAATATAGCAAGTGAATCTTTACAAATGACATGACTAAACCGGTGCTCAAGAGGGCAGCGTTTGACAAATTTAGAAGTGAAACTGCAACTCCCTTCGCTTTCGTTGCATGACTGGAAAGATACTAAGAACGTTCTTGGGAAAGTTTTCTTTTACAATTTCCGTGATTCGAGCATGGTCAACTGCGTAAATTGTAAATGATGTATGTGGATTTGAATGAGTCGTAGAAAAAAGTAATACTTTCCCTATAGGGCAGAAATATAATAATGCAGAGAATATCAGGCCACCTATGGTCCGATTAAAAGAAGTTGGTGATTGACAGTTACGTTTGGAAAGAAGCGACGTTGACAGGTTGCGTGCCACTGAGCAGGTGTTCCGGGACACGAAAATAAGCACTTGAAATAAATACTTATGAAAGCAACCAAACAACATACTCCTATTGTATGAAGTTACAGCTTCAGAAGCCCAACTGTCAATCACCAGGTTATTTTAATCGGACTGTAGGGAAGGGCGATTCCCTGCATCCACCCTCGCCCGTCAAGTCACACTGTGCCCCCTGCGACCAGTAGCACGGCGGGCAGTGCGGTCGCTTTCCGTCTCCGGGTACTACGCCTCAAATCATATCGGTAATCACCATTACCTCGTCCACATCTTCGAATGGGACAGTAACCCAATTGAACAAATGCTGCACAGAAAAAGTTTGATGCTAAGGAGACCTCCATGCAACCATCTAACCGGCAGGATTTGTTGAAGGTTTTTTTTTCTTCCAGATCATTGCATTTCCTATGCAGCTTGTGAGAACCAAAGGAGCATCGCATTCTCCCGTTCCACCGACCACTCTTTTCACCAAATGTTCCATTACTCATACTTCCTATCAATTCACTAATCATCTTTGTTACAGGCATTAGCTTTAGCTTCGAAGAAACGTAATAAGATCCACGTCAGAGGAACCTTTCAAATGAAATTATTTCGAAACAGGTAGGTGGTTTTTCTTACTCTAACTTACTGAGTACATAAGAGATATACATCATGAACTTATGTACTACATAAGATTTCCTATCAGTTGGGACTAACCGCCTGAGACTTCTCATTTTCTCCTATCTCTCTCTCTCTCTCTCTCTCTCTCTCTCTCTCTCTCTCTCCGCTCAGGAACTTCATTAACCTCACGCAATTTACGAACCCACGTACGCTTATCTAAATTAATTCTTTGAGGTAAAACTTACGCAACACATTTTGGGGAGAAACAACGCCATTCGCGTGCAGAATTATAATTTAAAACACGTTTTCTAATATTTTGTTTATCGATTTTTTTTTTATTTCAATGCTTGAACTTCGCAATGCATCCGTCTATCCCCGATGTCTCTTCCATATCCAAACTGAATGACGTTAACACATAATAATGCCATGCGAAATCATTTGGCATTGTCGATTTACTCAACAGACGCCACTCCATTAATGGATCATGCCTTTTAAATATCCTATGAAAATGGAATTTTGCTCATTCTCATCGATTTTCCATTGAAAGAAAGTTTATACAACAGAATAAATAGTACATCCGTTCTGATGCTGTACATATTGAAACGGGGTCATGTTATTCCCGTGTGAATGAGAATATAATAGTGCAAACTGCATGCGGAGATACGCTGTTATAAAACCACAACGGGAAATGCAAGACTAAAATGAGGTCGTGTCTCGCAAATATAGAACGAATGGTACCGTTCGCCAAAGTAAATCGAGGGTGATCACGTTCCGAATATGTATTTTATAGGACAATATAATTCTGAAATAATTCGTTAAATTATTGCACTGCAATATACGGATATTGAAAATAAATTATTTCACGTTTAAGCACACTTCCTCACAGGATAATGACATTCTATTTCTACATTATAATAAATATTTCCTATTTCTTACCTAATTTAAAGAAATATTGCACCGCATGAAAGAGATAAAGACTATATCACATGCTTCCAGTTCCTTTACCACTTGGGCGAACATGAATCATTTTTAGAATATAAAAGTAATTTTTATTTTTAACATTATTATATCTTTAAATAATGTTTGCACCGCGAAAACTAGTTCATGCCAAAATGTCCCTGCAAAGGATAGTAGGATTCGATAAGGTTTACAGACCCCTTTCATTTTTTTATGAGCAAACCAATTTCTTCTTATTCTTCTTTACACTCGTTGAACAAATAACTTCATCTCAAAATGAATATAAGATGAAGACTGGGCCCACGGCTCATAGCAGTTGTTCCTCATTGAAAGAGAGAATATGCAATTTCTGAATGTAAGATCCCAAATGTTCACGATGATTTCGTGAACACGATATCGATACTGAGAAGCAATCATACTAGAGTAAAAGATATTCGACAGTTGCTTAAGAAGGACGAATTTAGTAACAAAAGACATTTTTTTGAATTCATTGATCATACAGTTTAAATATAAGAACTTAAAAAAATCTTCAAACTTATTTTATTTTTATTTTTAGTTGCATCAACGACGACGATATTAGCGTCTATATCATTTGTAACAAGTGTTTATACAATTATAATTTCATCGATCATTATATTAATATATATATATATATATATATATATATATATATATATATATATAAAATATTACAGTACAGACAGCAATGGGAGCCACATATTGGAAATATGCGGCAAGACAGACTTCCAGTGCAAGCCCTGAATGATAAGCTGCGAGGGAAAAAACATTGGAAGGCCAAGAATGAGATGGAAAGAGGCTGGAACAGGCAATACGACTAATGCGTAAAGGAAGATTATTATATAAAACATTGTATGGCATCTAATATTACATATAATACATAATTATACAATATCATATGTCATTAACAGAACTTGAAAGATTGGTCCTGATATTCGGTCGAATACTATAAGGTTAAAAATCAAATAGTACTGCAAAGCTGATTGCACCAAATCCATGTAAGTGCTTAAACGAATGAACCAAACGATAAAGAGCGTAAACGGCCCCGCCCAGGCGGCGAGCGCTGAGCGGCCACGAGGCCGCGCTCCGTCGCCGGCGGCAAAAAGCTCCGCGCCGCGGCACGGGTGGCGTGATAGTTTTAGTAGCGGAAACTGGCGCTTGTTGGCACGAGCAAAGAAAACGCGCACGGCCGGCCGCCCGGCCGACGGCGGGCGGAGGCGGTCGGTGCACGGCGCGTACAACGGGGGGCGGGAGTAGGAGCCGGTTCCGGTGGGAGTGCACAAGGCGCGCCGTGGGGAGAGGCACGATTCGATGTGGCAGCAGAGGTGGGGTCAGGGAGGGTGGAAGTGACAAGGAAGGGGAGGAGAGGGACGGAGGTGGAAGGGGGAGGGAGTGGAGGGGTGGGTGGGGAGAGGAGAGCGGGGGAGGAGAGGGTGGTGAGAAGAGGGAGGGGAGGAGAGGGAGGGGAGGAGAGGGAGGGGGAGGAGGAGGGGGACGAGGAGGGGGAGGGGGAGGAGGGGGGACGAGGAGGGGGAGGGGCAGAGTCAGGGGAGGGAGGTGGAGGGGGGAGTAAGAAGGCGGCGCGAACGGTGGACAGGGGACGCGGAGAGGAAGGCGTGAACGGGAAGGAGAAGAGCCGAGAAGTACGAAGGAAGAGGGCGACGCTCAGGGAAGGAAGCCAGCCGGGGAGAGGAAGGGGGTCGAGGGCGGGATCGGCGATTGGGAGCGCAGCAAGGGCTGCGACGACTCGTGCAGACGCGGGGGCGGCCGCGAGCGCTAGAAGCGACTTCAGAGACGGAGGCGGCAGCGAAGGCGACGGCAGCGGCAATTTGAGAGCGGAACGCGATTACTGGCAGGCAGGCAGGCAGCGCGGAGCGGGACGGGGCGGGTAGAGGGACAAGAAGCGGGCGGCCGGCCGGCCGGTCGCGTTACAGCGCGCCCACGCCCCCCGCCCGCACGCGACTGGCCGGCAGCGGTCGCACGCGCCCACGCCCACGCCCGCGCCCGCGCCGCCTCGGCCCGGGGCCCGGCACGTGACCGAGGCGCGCGGACAAGCGCACGAGCCTCATGAAATTTTGAATGAGCGGCAGACGGCGGCCCGCTGAATAATGGACGCAAGGTTTCGAAACACGCGCGAGGGGGCCGCATCGAAAGGATAAGCGAAGCTGCAATTTTACCTAATGATACCTGCGCGTAGATTTTGATCACCTTTATCTCGCTGTGATCACCTTTATCATATTGAGCATACACGTACGTCATGATACCATATTGTGCTACACCTAGAAGAATGAACACGATGATTAATAACGCGAGGCCGCTTGCACACGCGACGTCTTTGGTGCTTTTACCCGAACGAAATAGGAATTTCGATTACTCACAAATAAAATTTTCTTCCGATCGGTTGACTGATTGGTGATTCTGGGCGCGTCAACTGCTGAGGTTTTTAGACCAGTAAGTATAGTGAATGTTGTATCGTGGGAGGTAGCGGTTATCTCCCCGTGGTGGATGGTGAGTACTGGAGTCGACCTACGGCAGCTAATGGGGTTTCCCTCAACCAGGTATCTCCCCAGTGGGGCAACCTCTGAGTTTCCGACCGGTCTCCTGGCATGGGTGGTACTGTGGATCACGTGAGTAAGTGTGTGTAAGGGGTAAGGATAGAACAAGGAAGAGGAAGCGTGGTCCGTTTCCTGTTTGATAAGGCTACTGCTCCAGCAGTCGCCTGGTTTCTTCAGAAACTGAATATAAAAACCTAATGAATGAGTTCACAACGACGATTTTTTATCACGTAAAATATTAGAGATCCGGACGATGCGTATCCACCACAATGTTCTTTACCATTTCAGTGACTGTATTTTCACCAAAACCCGCATCCCAAAGAGGCCTCGTTACACTTAAATGAATCCAACTGTCTGTAAATGTCTCAATCCAACGTTACGTGGCAAGAAAAACTCTCCACGAAGCGTGGTTACCATTGATTTACGACCAACGAAATTCCACGTGAAGGCAAATCGCAGCAAACGCGAACCAACTCCTTCCAGACTGCCGAACTAGAACACGCACCGAAATATCCGGGGCAGCGGTCCGGCAAGCCCGGCACTGGCCCTTCACGCACGTTAGCGGGATTATTAGCCCGCAGACCTTTTGTGTCCCTCGCAACGTCGGTCGCTAACCGCGGGCGGGATCAGGCCGCTCGAGAGGGGACGCGAATCCCGCCCGCGCCATTCTCCGGCGGCGGGATTCACAACGCTGCCTGGCAACGAGGCCACGCCTCAATGGGATGGAATAGGCAGGCGGCCTGCCGATTGAGCGCTTCGAGATTGGAGGCAGGGAACAAATAGAGGGACGGTGAACACCAAAGAGAAGGCTTGTCGCGTGTAGCAACTGAAATTTAGCGAACGCAAACAAAAAAGAAAAAAAATAGAATGAGGGAATGAAGTAAAGAGAGAACGACAACAGAATGCTTGGAGCTTGAAGTATAGAGATATGCAATTTACTATGATGATGTGATGCTAAGGGATACAAACACTGTAGGAAAACTTGGTACAACAGACAAATCGGCAGTCGAAATAGTAGAATGACAGAATTCAAATTATACGAGTTACCGAGAGAATCCACGAACATTCAATGATCGAGATCAAGTAAAAATACTAGAATGCAAAAATATGAAAAGATAAGGAGGAAGGCAGCAGGGAGTATTGAGATACGAGAAAACTACTCTATGATACAGTGATAAGGGAAAAATAAGACCATATGATAAATTTGCAATAATATGCGAATACTAATTCTGTTGATATGGACGTGAGCAAGGAGACGTCAGCAAAGAATGTGGGCAACGGGACGTGAGCAAGGGGACGTGGGCAAGGGATCGCGGGCAAGGAGACTGTGTGCAACGGGGACGTGGGCAAGGGGTCGTGGGCAAGGGAACGCGGGTAAGGGGACGTGTGCAACGGGGGACGTGGGCAAGGGAACGTGGGCAACGGAACGCGGGCAAGGGGACGTGTGCAACGGGGGATGTGGGCAAGGGGACGTCGCAAGGGGTCGTGGGCGATGGGACGTGAGCAAGGGGACCTGGGCAAGGGGTCGTGGGCGATGGGACGTGAGCAAGGGGACCTGGGCAAGGGAACATGGGCAAGGGAACGTGGGCAAGGAAACGTGGTCAACGGGACGTGGCCAAGGGAACGCGGGAAAGAGCGCTAGAGCAACACGCAGCAGAACCAGCGGGGCGAGGGGGGCGTCGATTGACGCTGACGCGCCGGGACGGCATCCGCCGGCGCATCGCGTCCCCGCCCGCGTCGATAAGCGTATTAATCGAGGGAAGCGCGCGCGCATGTCTCGCGAACGAATTCATGAAAAACTAAAAGGCAGCGCCGGGCGCAATTTTCCGCGGAGCGGAGCCGAGCGCGGCGGGCCATTGGGCGTCGCGTGCTGCGGCCGCTCGCGCCAAATTGGATCCGAGGAGAGGATCGCAGGAGCGGCCGCCGGCAAACGCGCGTTTGACAGATGGCGTTCGGCGAACTCGCACTTTTACCTCGGACATCAACACACGTTAGTTGCGTTTAACTCTTTTGTTTGTAGACACGTACAAACGCAATAAAATGTCTTGCCTTCATAATGGAGGCTTCAAACGATACGTTTAAACGCACATGCGGAGGGTTAAGTATTTATTTTTAATGGAGAATTCGTTGCAGTGTTCTTTTATGTATTTTGACACACACGTTCGCACAGAGAGAGAGAGAACGGTGAGGCAGGTGCGAGAATGAGAGCCAGAGGCCGAGGCAGATGGAGAAAGGGACATGGAAACAATGACGAGGACAACAAAGGGCAGAGGAAAGGTGGATTCATACGTTCAAACAAAAGTGTGTTTTCTTCTGTACCAAAAAAATGTATGTTAAAACGTTCTCTTAAAGTCGGATGGTTAAAAAGGTGACTATGTTCTAAACGTTTTCTCTTTGGTAAATTTAGAAAACGTGTAATTATAGTTTCGAAAGAACCATTAAGAAGCAATTTATAGTCTTGCTAAACGACATCAGGCTGTGGAATTACGAGGCCTCGAAATGCGCGATTTGCGTGATCAACCACACACATGTCGCAATTATCGCCCTACACGTAATCGGCAAATCGAACACACGACCCGTATGTTTCCGCGCAACCTACCTAACGGCAAGCAACCCCACGTACAATTCCACAACTTAGACCATTGACCTCGAAAATGTGTCTACATACCCTAACGAGAAAAAAAAATTCCGAAAACGTACAAAGCAGGATCTTAAATCTCCTGCACGCTATGTTGCTTCGCAAGATGCACAACGTCCGCCACTGAATAAAGAATGAAGCAAATAACCGCATTTGGCTATTCCTGGAAGCGAACATCGGAACGCAGCAGAATTTACAACCGCTCGTTAAGTGCAGGAGAACGGAATTTGCAGCTCCGTCAGCGGCACATAAACACGAGAAGTTCCTAAGTAGTTTCTTAACTCACCTGGGGACTTGGTAATCGCATTTACCATTACACTTCTCGAAAGTGCGAGGCCGCGCCGCGCCGCGCCGCGCCGCGCAGGCGTCCCCGCCGCCGCCGCCGCCGCCGCCGCCCGAGCGCCCTCCCCGGCGTCGTTCGCCAGTTCGGAAAAGTTGGCGGGCTCCGTTGGAGCGTGGCGGGGAGGGGGCGACGCGTCCTTGGGGGCCCCGCGGGGCACGCGAACTCCCCTTCCTCCCTCCCACCTTCTCTCCCGCGGTGACCGTTATACAGGCACCTATACTTCGGTTTTTCTTTCTTGGCGCACGGGGGGGGGTGTCAATAAAATGGAATATCTCACGGTATTTCGTGTCGTTCTTGGTTGTACCGCTAGGAGTCGCATGATCGCGACTATATCGAGCAGTGCTGGCGATCATGCGTCTCCTGGCGGCACAACGGAGAACGACGCGAAATACCGTGAGATATTCCATTTTATTGACACCCCCCCCCGTGCGCCAAGAAAGGAAAACCGAAGTATAGCCGGGCGACGGAGGTGGAGTGGAGGCGGCGGAGCCCGCCGGCGGCGGCGATGGCGACGGCGATGGGGAAGGCACAGTGGCGGGAATGGCTCGGGGGAGTGGTGGTGCCCAAATGACGAGGGGAGCAGTGGTTGTGGGAAGCAGCGACGACGATGAGGATAGCAGCGGAGTTGGCGACGGCAATGATGGCGGCAGTGGGGAGGCGGGAAGTGGCAGGGGTGGCGACGGTGTGCGGGGATGGTGTTAGTGGTGGTATTTGGTGTTGGTGGTGACAGCAGTAAGGTTGCAGTGGTGGTGGCGGTACTGGTGGTGGTGGCGGTACTGGCGGTGGTGGTGGTGGTACTGGTGGTGGTGGTGGTGCTGGTGGTGGTGGTGGTACTGGTGGTTGGTGGTGGTGCTGGTGGTACTGGTGGTTGGTGGTACTGGTGGTGGTGGTGGTGGTGGTGGTACTGGTGGTGGTGGTACTGGTGGTGGTGGGTGGTACTGGTGGTGGGTGGTACTGGTGGTGGTACTGGTGGTGGTACTGGTGGTGGTACTGGTGGTGGTGGTGGTGGTACTGGTGGTGGTGGTGGTACTGGTGGTGGTGGTGGTACTGGTGGTGGTGGTGGTGGTACTGGTGGTGGTACTGGTGGTGGTGGTGGTGTACTGGTGGTGGTACTGGTGGTGGTGGTACTGGTGGTGGTGGTACTGGTGGTACTGGTGGTGGTGGTACTGGTGGTGGTGGTACTGGTGGTACTGGCGGTGGTGGTGGTACTGGTGGTGGTGGTGGTGGTGGTACTGGTGGTGGTGGTGGTGCTGGTGCTGGTGGTGGTACTGGTAGTACATGTGGTGGTGTGGTACTTGTGGTGGTAATGAATAACGGCGACGGCGGGTGTTCGGGCCCACAGCAAAGCAGAAATAAATACGTTCACAAGCAAGGCAGAACAGTTGAATTGCGTAATCGGCAGAGCGCAGCCGTTGACCGCTGAGATCACATATCGCCTTCACATCCGTTGTTCCGCGTATTTTTCAACGGACGGGCGTGGCCGCTCGTACGTGCTCGCCTGCTCAACTCACCCCCCACAGCGCGGTCCGTTGGAGGAGCAACGGACAAAAACTGCCAGATCATTGCAAATTCAGATCAAATGGCAAATGGTAATTGGCCATCGCCATCCCCACCTCTGCACGCGTGTGAGCCCTTTCCTAACGTCTCTGCCCCAACCGAATTCGGCTTAACCGACTTCGTTAGTCCGCATAAAGACACCGTGCAAGATAGACGCGTGTGTTAGGGCTCCGCGCAGTAGCGTGTAAAGAATCTATAATCGTGCAAATGAGCTGCATACGGCTCGCACATAAATTGTTTAATCGTGGCAGTGCACGCTTTAATTGTGTCTGTCGCTCTTGCGTGGATTTGCGCCCGCAATTTTGGTTGAACTATGTAACTCGCGGCTGCTTCTGGTCGGCAAGTGTCACTACAATAACTACGCTTGGACAGGTGTATTAATGCACCAAGAGAACTTTTCATCTTAATTCTGTGCTTCTTGTGCATTTACTGTGTAAATACTGTGCATTTAGTTATTAAACATTGTTTGTGCTGGAAATTTGCTCGTATATGCATCCTGCACTCCTGCGCCAATCCCAAGAGCTATCAAAGGGTTTCGGGACTACTGTACTTCAACAATACAGTCCATTCATACAGTCCACTCGAACATTAAGTGTATAGTAGCCCCGAACAGCGGGTATGGTGTCGGTGGTGATGGCGAGAACGGTGACACCGGAGGTGGGCGTGGCAGTAATGGAAGGAGGGGAGGCGGCGCAGGTAGCGGAGGCGGAGGCATCACGCGCGCCGCTGCATACTGATGCTATTTCCGACGGCGAAGGCCGAAAGTCCCCAGAAGCAGCGGCCGCCAACCCTTTCACCGGGCGGCGCCGGCGCCGGCGCTTCCCGGGTGCACGCGCCGGGCATTCCACGCCAAGAGCTCGGGGAGGAAGGGCACCACACTCACGCGGTGGACGGACAATTACCACCACAACGACAAGGGGCGGATCATTTTGGAGGGGGCCACCGCAGATTTTTGTTAAATAATAAACATATTTGATTATATTTTATATTATTTACGTTCTATACATATATTTTATCATATGATTGTTTAAATAATTACATAATTCGAACATAAGCGAATATTTAAATCAGTCGTACCAAATAAAGAAAGGTGAACGAAAACTCTAGGCCATTGGGGGGGGGGCATGGTCCCCTAGATCCGCCAGTGACAATGTCCAATAGGATTATTTTATATTGAAATTATTTGGAATGTACAAATGTGACTTTAACACATGTCGTGTCCACAACGGGACGTTGATTTGCAAGCACATAATCAAACAGAAACATTGTCAATTAGGACAATTTATACACGATAAATTATTGTATACCCACGATTTCTGGAACACGAGCAAGGACACATATTTATATGAACAAAATTACTAACGAAACAAACACTAAAGATAACAATACCAAATCAACATTATCTGAGTCCAATTCCCTACTGAACAGTCAACAGTACATAAATTCGGTTCCAAGATCAACAAAAAATAGGCCACAGGAGCCGCTAGCTTGAAATATCAGGCCGGCCCCTGCGCCCTGCATCCCGCTCGGCAGCGGCGCTCCCCGAAGCGAAGCAACGCGGCTTTCATCTCGTTCCACCTGACGCGCGCGCGCGCCGCCTCACTCGAGCTCCTCTCGAGCGCCCCGCTCCGCCCGCGCGGCACCACCCGACACGCCCACACGCCCGCGCTTCACATTTGTCCCCGGGACGCCCGCCTTTCATATTTATTTATTTCGTCAAAAAAAAAAAACAGTCAAAACTGTTTATGACGTATTGTACTGTACTGTGTATGTCTGCACACATTTCTTGAGGCCCAGAATTAAAAAAATAAAAAAAAAATAATAAAAAAATAAAAAAAGGAGAAAAGAAAAGAATTCCGAAGAATTCTGAATGCGTAACAAAATGAACTTTTTCTACTCCCATTGTATAATGCTGTCATTTGATGGATGCAACCAGTTGCATAATCATAGTCATTTCGATACAGTTTTCATTATGATAGAGGTTCTTGACCAATCACAGAGAAGTTGACAAACCAAGTACTGACAATTAATCATTGAGAATCTTTTGGCAAATGTTTCGTTCGATTGTATACATTAAAATTGCATTTGATATATTATACTCCAACGTTTCAATTTCTTTTATTATTAATATTTTTGTGGAATATTATTTAAAATAAATTGGATCGTAATTTCACTTCGATCCAATTTGATTAGCGCAGTACTCTCTCGCAGGCGGAGCCACAGCCACCTGCGGCAGCATGCGAAGGTAGATTTAGGTAGCTCTCCGCTTAGTGGCCTTGGCTGAATCAACTGCCACGAAACTATTCAATGTGAAAGTTTAATTTATGAAAGTAAAAGTATGGTATGAAACTCGATGTAACGGGTATTAATACACTCATGTGAAGTTTACGATACTCACTTGTTTCGTAATATCACACTCGTGTATTATTACCCATCATTAAATCATCGTTAAATAATGTACTATAATTTAGTGTTTAATTCCGTTATGTGTACATTCCATTTGAGGTTTCACTGAATTGAGGGACCAAGAAACTTTGTTACCTCAACATCAGCTAATTGCATATTGTTCGATTTCAATGGAACATGCGATTGTCGATTTAAAATGCAAAAATGCATTGAAACAGTTTTTCTTTCGTTAACAATTAATTTGTTATTACGAAACCAATTTGAAACGTCTGAAATCGCATCATTTATTGCTTCTTTGCAAAGAACATTCGTGTCATCGGCAAATCATCGCAAGCCACCCTCCCCCGGCACTTCTCGTGTCAGCACATGCATTCTGCCTGTCACGTTTCACTCCAGCAGCCCAATTCGCACTATCCGTCAATTTGTTAACGCTTCAACTATTTTTTCTGTACCGAATGTTGGCGAGACATGTATTGCCATTCGCGTGCACGTCCCTCTTCAACGTGTCTTTCTGGATCATGTCATGTTTGTCCTACTACGCGACTCGCATCTCAACTACTTATTTTTTAAATTTACATTTATTATACTTCAGCTCATAAGAGGCTAATCATTCGTGTTCAACTATCTTGTGGACTATACATCCTATACTCTCAATCATATCCGTTCCGGGCTACTCAGCGCCATTATGGTTGTCGACCCTCTTCATTTCCCAAGCGTCTACATCCACCAACCGGCCCACTGTACCTCAATCCTGCCCCAGGTTCTACACTCCCTGAACACGAGACTCCCTCTTGCCTCTGTCTAGAGTTGCTCGACACTCGATCGCAACCCACCGTCTCCACCCGGGCCCTCATCCTCAACCTCCCCCCTCCCCCCCCCCCAGCTCCCCAGCACGCGCCCGCTCGCCGCTCAAGCGGACAGGCGGCCGCGCAGCTCGAATTCGTGACTAATGAAGCGTGTATTGTCTCGCGCAGCGTCGCGGACGGGCCGTCCTCAGCCTCGTCCTCGTCCGTGGCCGGCATGCGGCGTCGCGCATTGCGCAACGCCCCGCTCCCTCAAGCCGGGCCGTCTCCAGCCCGCGCACGTCCGCTCGCGCCTTCAGCGGCCGGCGAACAGCAACCAAAACAACTGCCGCTCCGGAGCGCGCAAGGCGCAGGCAATTGCGGCGGCCGCGCCTCGCGCACGGCGCACAACCCTTGTGCTTCCTCGTTTCCTGGGTCTAGGGTCTACACTGAAATTTTTCCACAGCTGCCTCTCAAGGCCCTTCTTCGCGATGGAATATTTCACGGCATTTCGCGTCTTTCTCCGTCGTGTCACTAGATGTCACATGATCGCGGCCGTACCAAGCACTGCATCATGCGACATCTAGCGGCACGGCCGAGAAAGATGCAAAATGCAGTGATATATTCCATCGTGAAGAAGAGCCTTGAGAGGCAGCTACGGAAAAATCGCAGTATAAAAGGGTATTCAGCAAGCGGATGACCCCTTTCCCCACCATTCTGTGGTTACTGGGTAAAAATTAGTAAACCACTGTACTTTACATTCCGTTTACCAACTTTTCCTCAATTACCACGGAATTTAAGTGCAACGAACGATTAGTTCATCAAAAACGACAAGCCCATTAGGAAAAGCTAATGTCCATCCCGCGAGGAAAATTAATGTCAAGGAAGTGTATTATGAAGCAAAAACACAGAGAGGTATTCGAACACAAAAGTACAAAGAAAATGAAATTGCATTAGTCGGAGAAAATATTTTTTGTTACCATTCTGACGATAACAACCAAAGTATTGACGATGATTACCTTCCAAAAGAGCGATGAACTAATTAATAACTCCAGAAACAGACATTACGAATACGCGATCTAAAAATTATGTAACACTTTTACATTTCTAAATTCATTGCCACATTATGTTAGCAAAGAAAATGCAACGCGTTCCATAAATATATCGTGTTTCCCCATCTGACGCACAGGCAATTCACCTCATGACACGGCGGCGAAGTAAAGCGCCCACCGCGTTGTAGCAAGCACGAAACGTCTACGCAGCAGCCAATTCTGCGGCTGCCTCATAGATCACGCGGGCCGTCGCAAAGGCTGGCGCGCGCAAACAGGCGCGGGAGCGGGGGCCGAGCCCACGGCCAGCGCCTCGGCGCCCGCGCGCCGAGCATAAATCGAATCGGGCGAATAACAGGTCTCTAATTCACGCGGCACCACGAATCGGAAGCCGATATCGCTTTGACAGAGGCACAGATCCCCCGCCCGGGCCCGAGAATTCCTACAGCCTTTTCAATAAGAAAAAGAGCGGAGGGAACGAAAAGCTCGGGGCCGCATTTTGCTGGAATTTTCCATTACCGCTACCGGGCTTAAGTGGTCTCAATAGTTTCGCATTTCGTGAACGAAATAGAAGCCCCGGCGACGTCGCCAAGCCGGGGAGAAGAGTGGTAGGGCGAGAACCAGGAGAAGAGGCAGGATGCGGAGGGGGCGGGGCCGAGAAGAAGTGGGAAGCGGTGAGGATGACGGCGGGGAGGGGCGGGGAGATTCCCGGTGCAGGGAGGGTGCAGCGGGGGGGGCGGGGGCGGGGGCGGGGGCGGCGAACTCCGTGCGCATGTTAACAGGGGGACGCAGAGGACGAGAAGGCCCGAGACTCGCGTTCTGCCCCTCTTTCCACTCCTGCTTTATTTCACTCTCCCTCTTTCTCCCTTCCTCTTGGGCAATGCCCGCTAAGCCGTGATATTTCACCCTTTCAAGGCGACCGCAAAGAACGGCGTATAAATTTAAATTATTTTCGTATTCACAGCGAGTTCATCACATTAGCACTAATTCTAAAGAATGTCGGCTGCCACGTGCGCTCTGTGGTGTGAGGAGAAGAGAGTTCGTAGCGGTCAGGACGGAGTGAAGAAAGGGAGCACGGAGAACAGAGAAAGTGAAGGAGACTCAGCAGAGGTTTGGTACTGTGGAGAAGATCGAGATATTCTAAGAGGCAGTGCATTCAAAAACCCAATGCCAACATTTAGTGAAGGAAAAAAAGGAGTGGAAGCAAAGTTGTGAGGAAGACAAAAGAAGAAACATTAAGCAATGGCGAAACCGCAGAAGTGACGAGACGGCATAACACAGGAGCGGAATCATAGGAGCATACGAGTAAAGACGATTTAACGAAGAGTTGAGGAATACCAAACCAAAGGAGAGGCGTTATATCACAGAGGAGACGACTTGGTGACGGACAGGCGTGTTAAAACAAATTAAGCGAAGAACAGGCCAACAGTGAAGTAGTTGCGTCTTCGTAACTCTTGCGGTCACGTGAAGAGAGCGCAAACAAAGCAAAATGGAGAGGTCGAAACACGAAAAGTAATGCGCAACGAGGTTGAATGTATTCGTATGTGCACAAAAGAGAAGCAGACGATCTGCGAGCGACAACAAGACAATGCCTTTTCGATGCAGGACACCTCCTCACATGAATATTCACTCCCTGATGCTGACCTCGGATCACAACAGACTTCCTGCTGCTTCGCGTGACCCGTGTCCTCTGTATAGTACAAAAATTTAAATAACCTTTTTAAAGATGTTTTGTTATGCTTATTAGCACGAACCGGATTTTCAGAACCTAGAAAGAAAGTCAGAACAGAAAGGGTAATAAAATAAACTTTTCAGCGCACTATTCTTCAATAATTTGCAAGATAGAACACTGTCCAATTAGGCATCTGTAATATATAAGAAAATAGTTTGTATACATTTTCTATTATTCAAAGAATAGTGTTAAGAGAATAAATTACTTATTAAATATACTTTGTGCGCGAAAAATCATAATTCAAAGAAGAAAAAAAGTAGTTTCTCGACCTGATAACCTGTAAATTTTACAACGAATGGAACTGAACGCAGAATGCAATATAGAGCAATAATAAATATTATGTTTGGGCCAATAACTGAAGACAATACTTTTTTTCTCTTTTCTTCTTAAAAATGTTTATTGTAATATGTTTTATAAGGATAATATTTATTCAATGGAAAATAGAAGACAAATATACATAAAAACAGAGCAATAATCTCTCACTACATTCACAGAAGGTGGAAAATGAAAAATGTATGGTGTTTCATGCTACCAAGTTACCATTTCTAGCTTCGAATCCCGAGTAACACCTGTCAAAAGTTGGCAATTTCCCACTATTCTTGAGGAAACCCAACCCCAACTGGCGTTAAGGGACGCTCCAATTGCAACTCTAGCCACGCGTATGTCGCGAGCGTCGTAGAGCACTTTGTACTTCTTGGGCAACCCACTCGCTCGATACACCAGGCTACGTCACGCCGCGATTGCCACAGAAAGCGTTTCCCCTTTGACGTTAACCACTAAAATCAATACAATTTTGAATCTAATGCGCGACTGGTAAGCACACGTACGCCAGTTTTCCAATATATAATTGTTTCATGTCCATATAGTCACTTCAATTTTGTTACAAGTGTCACAACTGCATATTACACATACTGTTTCTCAGCCAATACAGAAGGGCAAAGTATCATAATTTAATTATGGAATCAGTTGATACAATCGCCATACCAAGATTGCAAGGGGCAAGGAAAACGCAAAAACTGTCCGCAGAAACTGTCAAGAGAAGAAAAATCGTGATGCGTAATATTAAATTGGCAAACAAAATACGGTAAGTTTCACTAACATCAATATCTATTATAATTATGATGCTAAATTTTTGACATTTCACTACAAAAGTTGCTAATGAAGTATCCTTCCCTAATGATCAATAAAACTGATTCTAAAATCAGTTTTATGTCAAAACTCTACTGGTTACATATATCTGCTATTTCCGAGGTAGAAATAAAAGCCTCATTCAGACGATATTGTTTTCCCATACTTGTGGAAACTTTCGCTCCAAATTACCCTGGAGAGACAGCCTTTCGTAGAACATCATTTCCCAGTATCTGCATTGCAGTCTGCAGACATTACGAGAATCATAATTATTTCATTAACGCCTGCCTGCGAAGACGGTCCTTAAGAGCGGCTGTTAACGTTGCGATTCAACGAAGCGCTACTTTTACGGAGAGAGGGACAAAAGCCCGGTCGCACATTCGCCCCCTTAACGGCCATTAATTCCCAAACACAACTACCTTAATTATTAACACCACTAATAAAGGAATAACAACGGGCCGCGTCGTGCAAAAAGGTGCCGGGACCAAGGAAGGAAGTAATAAACCAAATAAAAGTGAGTTTGGAATGCTAATGACGCTGGTGTTAGCATCGAAGAAGTAAAGAATGTTTACCATGAGCCTTTCTGTATACGTAATACCAGTGGCACAGTGAAAACTGAAAATTAAGAAGCCTACAAGACAAAAGCTACTTCTAAATAAGCTAAAAGTTGATGAAACATTTAAGGAAAGAGGTATCCAATAAATTTCGCAATAATATTATTTTTCAAAAGATGAAAAGAATACAATTTTTATCAATCAATTACACATTTCTAAATATTTACTAATATAGAGAATAAAGAAACTATTAATGCTTAAGTAATGGTAATGAAATATCCGTTTCAATGGTTATTTTCACATTCTCTTCTCCTACAACGACATTTTTTAGCAATGGCCATTAACGTTGTCACTTCTTTCAAACATGTTTCATTACGGAGCGCAAAAATTTCATTTTACGTTTGTCTTATGAGCGCAAATAACTAAAAAGAAAATTCAAATATTAAGAGCGGAATGCATACAACAAACTGAAAACGCCACAAGTAAGCAAGCAAAGAAAAATACAAACTATATTTTCAAAATCGGCACAAACGATATAGCGTACTTTCGAATGTACTTATTTATTTATTTATTTATTAGTCAAAACCAGTAAAAACTGTATATGACGTGTGGGGAAAGAAATTAATCTGCGCACATTTTCTTGAGGGCCAGAATTTTATTTAAAAAAAAAAACAAAAAAAAACGAAAAAATGAATTTAGAAAATAATTATTTTAGAAAAATAAAGATATTTGAAAAATGTTTTTTCCCGAGTTATAGAAAATCAATTTCAACTGTAAATGAACTACAAGCAAAAGGAGTGCTCAACAAAACGTGAAACTCCACTAAGGGAATTCAGCTTCTTAGGGGAAAACTGATTATCCGTCGGAGCGTTTACTATTCACCTACTCCGACAAGTTCTTTGAGTATCCAAACTAGTCGAATCCAATCTCTAATGAGACCGAAGGCAGACAAACGACCGGAAGGCAACGGTAAAAAGACGACGAAAAAAGTTGCACCTTCACTACCTCAAAGCCCAATCACAGCTCGTCCATAATAACCCACTTCACCAAGGACAAATAGCAGGATGTAGGAAGCGAAGCCATCAGAGTCACTGCCGCTGGGGGCAACGGCTTTACGATCGAACAACGGACTTTTTTTCCGTTCTAACAATCGTAAATGCTATGGTGAAGGACGAATGGAGTATATAAGCGCCACGTGTGACGAGTTAAGCATAAAAAAGAAAGTTATCAACAAGTATAAATCGTCAGTGATCAAGAAAAAAGTATAACTCAAAAACTTCAATTTTGCAGTAGAATTGTTTTAATCTGAAAGGACTCTTTTTACCACCTTGCAGACCTAGACGACATTTTCCCTCTGTATCCCGAGAACAATTTGATACGTTTGCAATTAAAAACAACATATTTGAAATGTGAGACTTCCCTTATGCATTGACGAAATGACAAATTAGGATTAGAGACACTGAATAGAAGAAACAGTTTTTTATTTTGGAAGTGACAGGTTAGCACTAGGAACATCACCTGAACGCTGCATGAATTCTCTACGAATGAAATAGACTAGTACTTCAATTTTCTTACTATAATGCATCATTTTCGGCATGATTCTCGAGATTGACTTGCAAGCAGCACTGCCACTAAAAATTCATATATCTGTATAATTCATATATCTGTAAAATTCATATATCTGACACGGTCGACATTCAGCTCTCAACAACGTCTTCAATAAATACCACAAAAGCAGTCAGTTTTCACCAATTTAAACTGTACCCGATCAATGAAATATTCTAACACGCCGAAATTCCAGAATGAAAAAGGGCAGAACCGACGGCTTTCTTTTCACGGTATCAAAGCCGGCGACGCAGAACGCGAGTGGGATAAAGGCTGGGCCGAAGGAGAGCGCGCAACTGCGTATTCAGAAAGATTTAGCCTTCAACTCGACCAGAGGTTCGGGGGGGGGGGTCAACAAGAACAAACCGCAACGAAGCGGGGACAAACAAAAAAAAAAAAAAAATTCATTAGACGGAAAAGAACGGCTGAGGCGCATACCGGGCGCGCCCGCGAGCCTCTGAGGTGGCGGAGGCGCACAGGGCCGAAAGGGGGGAGGGGAGGGAGGGGGAGAGGAAGGGGGGAGGGAGGGAGAGGGGAGGGGAGGGAGGGGGAGGGCGGGGCGGAGGGCAAGGGCTGGGTCGCAGGAGCGCTCCCGCCTTGTCCCCATGAAATATGGAGCGCCGCTTTCAACGTCACAAGCAGCCACGCGCGGGAGAGGCGGGGGAGGGACGGCGCGGCGCGGCGCGGCGCGGCGGCGAGAGATCGCAGGTTGCAAAACGCGGGCAACTTGCGCTCATTCAGGCATTTTTCGCCCAAGTGAGGGAGGATTTGTATCTGGGAGCTTCAAATACGTAGGTCATTGGTTCCGTAAGTGTGGTGTATGTTATATCCCAGGAGTTGGCGGTGTTCCTTCTTCGCTGGATTGCGATATCTGGTTTGCCGGGTTTTACTCCTCGTATACTGCGATTTTCCTTATTCTGCGTGTGACACAAAGCAGCTGTTTCGCTGCCAACCAATCGGGAGCTTAAATATCGCTGCCGTGACGTCACCATGGTGACGTTCAAGCTCCTGATTGGATGAAAGCCTCAACAGCTGATTTGTGTCACACGCAGAATAAGAAAAATCGCAGTATAGCATCTTCCCCAGGGTCACCGCCCTACCAGGGGAAATCTTTCGTGTCCCGACAGGTGTGGTAGTGTGGCGCATGCACGTTTAATTGTGTTTGTGTATATGTATCTTTGCGTGTGAGGAGACAGGAGGGGTCAACGATCAGAGAAAGAGGCGATCGTGTACGTTCCTTAGCTTGTTGAGGTATTCTTCCGATATTCGCCTGGAATTGATCCGAGAGACCACAGAAACAACACTGTCAGAAATTTCCGCATTACTTTTAATGTAAAAGTATATTAAAGTAAGTATCATGTACATAAATGAAATTTAATGTACACGTATAGTAACTTTAAAGTACGTGTGCATTAAATGTAATGTATGTGTACAATTAAATTTACTGTATGCGTGTACATTAAATTTACTGTACGTGTAAATTCAATTTACTATATGCGTAAATTAAATTTACTGTATGCGTAAATTAAATTTATTGTAGGTGTAAATTAAATTTAATTTAGGTACATAACACTCACTTTAATGTACTTTTACATTGAAATTACTGTATGTGTGCATGAAATTTTCTGTACATGTACCAACTTCAATATTTAAAATTTGTTCAAATAATTGTCACCCCGACCGGGATTCAAACCCGTCTCTCCTGGTTTCCGCCTACTTTCTCTAACCACTATCCTATCGAGACAATCAATTCTTTGAACATGTTCTTAGGCCTGATCAATTGCCCGTGGGGATTTATGCAATTGTCACATTTTTGGACGCGCTTACGCTCGGAAATATGTCCCGCAGATGTAAAGAATACTAAGTTCTGATCTTGGTACTGAATAACAAATATATTTTAATTTTTAAATTTCAACGAATAGTCACCCCGGCCGGGATTCGAACCGGGACTTCTGGTTCACGCGCAGGTGCTCTAACCACTGAGCTATTGCGACATTCAATTGCTTTAGAAGGCTCTTAGGCCTAATGTATTACCCGCTATGATATGTATAATATATTATTTTCGTCTACGGAACATATTTCTTTAGACGTAAAATATATTAAATATGTATTAACTCAACCGAATTATGTGTATTATTTATAACAGTCACTACATCCCCTGTTTTGGACGCGTTTATGCTCGGAAATATGTTTCGTAGCCGTAAAGAGTACTAAATTCTGACATTGTCACTGACAATTCTTTGAAAAAATTTTAATATTTCGGAAAATTTGAAAAAATTGTCAACTAAAGAATTAGCGTGCTATATCCGTCGCTACAATTTTATTATAAAGATTTTTACAATTTTATTTGGTACCAATTTGAAAGTAAACACGAATTTTAAACATTTATATTTTTTGTATACATGTTGAAAATATATTTTAAATTTATTATACGTAAGTTCAAATAGCGGAAGAAAATATTTCTAAAACTTAGACTGATTTTAATTTAAACATCATATTTAATGTACAGCACATTAATATCGGTTTAACTTACAAGGTACATAACGTTTAATGTAGTCCTACATTAAATCTCCATTGATTTTAATTTTAACATTAAATTTAATGCACAAATACATTAAAATCGCTTTAATGTACACAGCACATTAAATTTAATGTACTGCAGAACATTAAATCGAAATTGATTTTAATTTACACATATTTAATGTACATGTACATTAAAGTAAATGTACATGTACATTAATGTAAAACGTTTTAATGTACACGGTACATTAAATTTAATGTAATTTCTGACAGTGTACCTATCACACCAGACGATCGCTAAATCAATAGAATTCGATGCCGATATATACTGTAACTATTATAGTGCCGAAAATTTACCGTCATTTGACCCTACGACCTCCCTCTCAACAATGCCAGAGACAGCTTTTTCTCGCGTAAGAGAATGGTTGTTGATGATGATTAGACATCGGATGTTTAGGCACTAAAGAATCGTCTTTTAGGCGCCTAAAAAGGCACTGAAATGTCAAGAATAAGGAGAAAAAAGGCACTGTCATAAATTATATTCACAATAAAATTAAAAGTGATTTGTAAAACTCCATACATATTTACAACTCTTCGACCTTTTATTTTTAATAGTTTCCATTGCAATATATTATCAATAACTTTTCAAGGATTGCAATTTCAAATCTGCAACGATTGGGAGACAAATCAGTGTGAATACAGAAAAGGATTTCTGAAAACCTACTGATGTGTTTGGCATATTTTTAGAAGTCCTACATTAGCAACACTGAAACCTCCTTGGAATTTACATTTATTTCCACTCAAAGGTGCCCTCTGTGTGTTGTCAATCGACCATTTTCTAAGATCATGGCTAGTATTTATGAAATAGGGAAATGGAGAAAAATATGTTGATATACTTTCAGGAAATCTCTTGTATTTCAAAGTACAAGCACGTGAATTGAAGGTTTCGTAATGAATGGTCAGATTGGATC
>JAHLJT010009436.1:13104730-13153095 GCA_031308135.1 Acheta domesticus
CAAATGGAACATACAACTAACTTTTTATACATTCCGTTCACAGAAAAAACAATAAAAATTCAAGGAGACATACACACAGTTTCCGATCCTAACAAAAATTCATTTAAAAAAAAAACTTAGCAATGATGGGGGGAAAAAAAGTTTCACTGTATGTTTAAAATTCAACTCTGTGGATGGAAACGGAAGTTCATAACTTCCACGAAGAGCAATGGAGCGGAAATGTCGTTTAGAGTTGCAAGGCAAGTAGCATCTAGCTGTTCCCGGCCGTCCGCGTCTCGTTAGGGGCGTCCTGAAGCGCCTTCGCCTTTCCATAAATCGAAGCGCATCACGAGGGAACTTCCCGGCGCGCTGCTGCACGCCGAGCGATTCTGACGCGACGCGACGCGACGCGACGCGACACGAAACGACGCGACCCGACACGACGCGACGCGAGGCGACGCGACGCGGGGGCGCCTCGCCTCGCTCGGCTCCTCGATCGATTGATGGATTGAATGTTCGTGATTCCGGGCGCGTCAACTACTATGGTCATTAGTCCCGTAAGCGTGTTGCATGCTTTTTGCTCGAAAGGTGGCGGTGATCTTCCCCCGCTGAATGGCGAGATCCGGCGCTGACCTACCGCCAACTGGCAGGGTTTTCCCTCAACCAGGTATCTCCCATCCGTGGAGCACCGGACCCCGCTGGGGCAAACTCTAAGCTCCCGACCGGTCTCCCGGCAGGTGAGGTAGATTGGTGCACGTTAGTGTAAGTATGTAAGTATGTGTGTTAGTGTGTGTGTGTGTTGTGTGTGTACGCGGAGAGGACAGGACAAGGAAGAGGGAGGAAAGATCGCGCGCGGGTCCGTGGCCCGTTTATTGGGTACTGCTCACGCATTCGCCTGGTGATGATCGGAGGAAACTACGGAAAACTACGGATCAGAGCAAAGGGCCGTTAGAATTCTCTTCCAGACAGCGACTGAATTCGACCTAGCTGACAAGCTAGTGTCGAAAATCGTACCACCGTCGGGAGTGTAACCCTAGGACCTCCAGGTCAGAGGGACTGCAGTGACATCAGTTGATGCCCTGAACACCTCTCCCGGTGCCTCGCCTCGCTTCGCCCTGCCACTCTCAGCCACACACGCTCCGCATCGACCACGCGTGGTTTTCCGTTTAATTAAAAACACCCCACGCCACATTTTACTCATTCATATTGTGGTATTCAAATTTCCCAGAATAATAATGTCAATTAATGAATAGTTTTGGAATCGGGTTTGCCAATTCATAATGTATGCAAGGCAATGCAGCGGTGTCTCACGTAAATCAATGCTTCAATATGCTCCTGAAATATTAATGTTGAATTGAAACATTTTACACACAGGAGTATTTAATTGAGTCCTTTCAGTCTCCAAGAAATGCTTTCAATTTATTTATCAACCTACCTTTCGCTACCAGTTCATCTATATATTTAATGCGATTTTAACTTTTCGTGACTTGAAAACAGTAGAACGAACACATAGAGAGGATTTCACCGAGCAGATTACAAAGATTAGCCAAAGTTTAACTCAGCAGGAAAAAAAAGTGTGCTCAGAACGACTCCCAAAATGTTGAAAGAACCAAAGGGGAGAGCTGCTGCGATGGAGCGGAGAAAAAATTTCGAATTCTTGATCAAGAAAAACAAGAAGAGGGAAATTAAGACGAGGGAAGAAGAGAATAAAGTAGAGGAAGAAAAAAGTGGGAACGTTTTTTAATGTGTGTAGGTTTTTCTGTGTTACATACATTGACGAGCCATGTGTAACTTCCCAATACATACATCATCAAGCTCGCAAGTAACACAAGGCAAGAGGGAAAGGGAAGACGATGCTGCCATAATTTATGGACGTTCTCGAGGCGGCCTGACGGCCTTCCGACCGACGCGCCCATTCGAAGGCTTCAAAGCGCCAACGCACACGGCGGCGGGGCGCGGAAGGCTCTCTGTGAGGGCGCCTACGAAAGCTGTAGCTTCCATTTTTTTCGGCACTGGACGCGCGAACATCGCCCACGAGAGAGAGGGAGACGGAAGAGGGTGGAGCGATAACACGACGAAAACTGAGGCAAGAGAGAAGACGAAAACTGAGGCAGAGAGAAGACTGAGAGAGAGAGAGAGAGAGAGAGAGGAGAGAGAGAGAGAGAGAGAGAAGAGAGAGCCCGAGAGGTGAAATAGGCGAGGATGAGAGGAGGGGTTCAAGAGATCTGCGAAGATGACAGAAGAGGGACGAGAGCGAGACGAGGCAGAAAGGGAGAAAAAGAGAGAGGCAGTGAGATGAGGTAGAAAAGAAGGGAGGAAAGGGGGGGGAGAGACAGTCGGTGAGGTAGAAGGAGAGGACGGTGAGAGAGAGAGAGACGATGACAGAAGAGTCGGTGAGAGAGAGAAGCACAGGGCGGCACCGAATTCCGCCCTGAATCTTTAACGCGGAGTGAAGGAGCGACGGCTGCCGCTGAATTAATGATGCGTCCATCACTAAAACTCGATACTGCGCGCCGCGTGACATTTCTCTCCGCCGCGCGGCGCGGCGCAAACGCGGAGCGGAGCGGAAGCGAGACGAGGCGGCAAACGCGACTGCCAACCCCGCGAATCGCACGCGGCGGGGTTGCCCGCCGGAAATGCTGCTCGTGGGAGCGTATGGGACCATTCAGAAGCCAAACCGCTCGTCCCTGCAGAGTGCCAGGGATGGACAGGTCAGTTAAAAATAAATAATAAATAAATGGATTAAAGAAGTTAGGAAAGATTTAGAAAGAAACAATATAAGTGAAAGAGAAGCAGCAGAAAGAGAGATGTTTAAGAAGAAAGTGTTAGAAATGGAGGGATTCCAGGGCAGGAAGGAAAAGAAGAAGGGATCAAAATGGTCCGAGGAGAGAAAAGTGATACACAGCGAGAAGATGAAAGAGTACTGGAGGAAGAAGAAAGAAGGACGAAGGAAGAAGCAATGAAATTGGTGCGTGGTTCCTAGGTGACCCAAACGAAAGAAGAAGAAATAAATTAATATAGCAAGTGAATCTTTACAAATGACATGACTAAACCGGTGCTCAAGAGGGCAGCGCTTGACAAATTTAGAAGTGAAACTGCAACTACCTTCCCTTTCGTTGCATGACTGGAAAGAATGGGTTAGAGGTTGCCTCCACTGGTGGGAGACACCTGGTTGAGGGAAACCCATTAGCTGCCAGGACGTCGACTCGGTACTCACCATCCACCGGGGGGGGGGAGATACAACATGCACTATACTTACGGGTACCGCCCGCGGTAAAACATGCACTATACTTACGGGTCTAAAAACCTCGGCAGTTGACGCGCCCAGAATCACGAATCAGTCAGTCGATCGGAAGAAAATTATATTTGTGAGTAATCGAAATTCCTATTTCGTTCGGGTAAAAGCACCGAAGACGTCGCGTGTGCAAGCGGCCTCGCGTTATTAATCATCGTGTTCATTCTTCTAGGTGTAGCACAATATGGTATCATGACGTACGTGTATGCTCAATATGATAAAAGGTGATCACAACGAGATAAAGGTGATCAAATCTACGCGCAGGTATCATTAGGTAAAATTGCAGCTTCGCTTATCCTTTCGATGCGGCCCCCCTCGCGCGTGTTTCGAAACCTTGCGTCCATTATTCAGCGGGCCGCCGTCTGCCGCTCATTCAAAATTTCATGAGGCTCGTGCGCTTGTCCGCGCGCCTCGGTCACGTGCCGGGCCCCGGGCCGAGGCGGCGCGGGCGCGGGCGCGGGCGCGGGCGTGGGCGCGTGCGACCGCTGCCGGGCAGTCGCGTGCGGGCGGGGGGCGTGGGCGCGCTGTAACGCGACCGGCCGGCCGCCCGCTCGCTTCTTGTCCCTCTACCCGCCCCGTCCCGCTCCGCTCCGCTCCGCTCTGCCTGCCTGCCAGTAATCGCGTTCCGCTCTCAAATTGCCGCTGCCGTCGCCTTCGCTGCCGCCACCGTCTCTGAAGTCGCTACTAGCGCTCGCGGCCGCCCCCGCGTCTGCACGAGTCGTTGCAGCCCTTGCTGCGCTCCCAATCGCCGATCCCGCCCTCTACCCCCTTCCTCTCCCCGGCTGACTTCCTTCCCTGAGCGTCGCCCTCTTCCTTCGTACTTCTCGGCTCTTCTCCTTCCCGTTCACGCCTTCCTCTCCGCGTCCCCCGACCACCGTTCGCGCCGCCTTCTTACTCCCCCCACCTCCCTCCCCTGCCCCTCCCCCTCCCTCTCCTCCCCCTCCCCCTCCACCCCTCCCTCTCCATCATCTTCCTCTCCTCCCCCTCTCTCCTCACCCTTCCCTCCACTCCACTCCCTCCTCCTTCACCTCCGTCCCTCTCCTCCCCTTCCTTGTCACTTCCACCCTCCCTGTCCCCACCTCTGCTGCCACATCGAAGCGTCCCCCTCCCCACGGCGCGCCTTGTACACTTCCACCGGAACCGGCTCCTACTCCCCTCCGTTGTACGCGCCGTGCACCTCCCGCCTCCGCCTGCCGTCGGCCGGCCGTGCGCGTTTTCTTTGCTCGTGCCAACAAGCGCCAGTTTCCGCTACTAAAACTATCACGCCACCCGTGCTGCGGCGCGGAGCTTTTTTGCCGCCGGCGACGGAGCGCGGCCTCGTGGACGCTCAGCGCTCGCCGCCTGGGCGGGGCCGTTTACGCTCTTTACCGTTTGGTTCATTCATTTAAGCACTTACGCGGACTTGGTGCAATCAGCTTTGCAGTACTATTTGATTTTTAACCTTATAGTATTCGACCGAATATCAGGACCAATCTTTCAAGTTCTCTTAATGACATATGATATTGTATAATTATGTATTATATGTAATATTAAATGCCATACAATGTTTTATATAATAATCTTCCTTTACGCATTAGTCGTATTGCCTGTTCCAGCCTCTTTCCATCTCATTCTTGGCCTTCCAATGTTTTTTTTTCCTCGCAGCTTATCATTCAGGGCTTGCACTGGAAGTCTGTCTTGCGGCATATTTCCAATATGTGTCACCCATTGCTGTCTGTACTGTAATATTATTTATATATATATATATATATATATATATATATATATATATATAAATATTAATATAATGATCGATAAAATTATAATTGTATAAACACTTGTTACAAATGATACAGACGCTAATATCGTCGTCGTTGATGCGACTAAAATAAAAAATAAAATAAAAATAAAATAAGTTTGAAGATTTTTTTAAGTTCTTATATTTAAAACTGTATGATCAATGAATTCAAAAAAATGTCTTTTGTTACTAAATTCGTCCTTCTTAAGCAACTGTCGAATATCTTCTACTCTAGTATGATTGCTTCTCAGTATCGATATCGTGTTCACGAAATCATCGTGAACATTTGGGATCTTACATTCAGAAATTGCATATTCTCTCTTTCAATGAGGAACAATTGCTATGAGCTGTCGGCCCAGTCTTCATCTTATATTCATTTTGAGATGAAGTTATTTTGTTCAACGAGTGTATAGAAGAAGAAGAAGAAATCGGTTTGCTCAAAAAAAATGAAAGGGGTCTGTAAACCTTATCGAATCCTACTATCCTTTGTAGGGACATTTTTGGCATGAACTCGTTTTCGCGTTGCAAACATTATTTAAAGATATAATAATGTTAAAAATAAAAATTACTTTTATATTCTAAAAATGATTCATGTTCGCCCAAGTGGTAAAGGAACTGGAAGCATGTGATATAGTCTTTATCTCTTTCATGCGGGGCAATATTTCTTTAAATTAGATAAGAAATAGGAAGTATTTATTACAATGTAGAAATAGAATGTCATTATCCTGTGAGGAAGTGTGCTTAAACGTGAAATAATTTATTTTCAATATCCGTATATTGCAGTGCAATAATTTAACGAATTATTTCAGAATTATATTGTCCTATAAAATACACATTCGGAACGTGATCACCCTCGATTTACTTTGGCGAACGGTACCATTCGTTCTATATTTGCGAGACACGACCTCATTTTAGTCTTGCATTTCCCGTTGTGGTTTTATAACAGCGTATCTCCGCATGCAGTTTGCACTATTATATTCTCATCCACACGGGAATAACATGACCCCGTTTCAATATGTACAGCATCAGAACGGATGTACTATTTATTCTGTTGTATAAACTTTCTTTCAATGGAAAATCGATGAGAATGAGCAAAATTCCATTTTCATAGGATATTTAAAAGGCATGATCCATTAATGGAGTGGCGTCTGTTGAGTAAATCGACAATGCCAAATGATTTCGCATGGGCATTATTATGTGTTAACGTCATTCAGTTTGGATATGGAAGAGACATCGGGGATAGACGGATGCATTGCGAGGTTCAAGCATTGAAATAAAAAAAAAATCGATAAACAAAATATTAGAAAACGTGTTTTAAATTATAATTCTGCACGCGAATGGCGTTGTTTCTCCCCAAAATGTGTTGCGTAAGTTTTACCTCAAAGAATTAATTTAGATAAGCGTACGTGGGTTCGTAAATTGCGTGAGGTTAATGAAGTTCCTGAGCGGAGAGAGAGAGAGAGAGGGAGAGAGAGAGAGAGAGAGAGAGAGAGAGAGAGAGAGAGAGAGAGAGAGAGAAAGGAGAAAATGAGAAGTCTCAGGCGGTTAGTCCCAACTGATTGGAAATATTATGTAGTACATAAGTTCATGATTATATCTCTTATGTACTCAGTAAGTTAGAGTAAGAAAACCACCTATCTGTTTCGAAATAATTTCTTTTGATACGTTCCTCTGATGTGGATCTTATTACGTTTCTTCGAAGCTAAAGCTAATGCCTGTAACAAAGATGATTAGTGAATTGAAAGGAAGTATGAGTAATGGAACTTTTGGTGAAAAGAGTGGTCGGTGGAACGGGAGAATGCGATGCTCCTTTGGTTCTCACAAGCTGCATAAGAAAGGCAATGATCTGGAGGGGAAAAAACCTTCAAAAAATCCTTAGATGTTGCGTGGAGGTCTCCTTAACATCAAATTGTTTCTGTGCAGCATTTGTTCAATCTGGTTACTGTCCCATTCGAAGATGTGGACGAGGTAATGGTGATTATATGATTTGAGGCGTAGTACCCGGAGACGGAAAGCTACCGCACTGCCCGCCGTGCTACTGGTCGCAGGGGCACAGTGTGAATTGACGGGCGAGGGTGGATGCAGGGAATCGCCCTTCCCTCCAGTCCGATTAAAATAAGCTGGTGGTTGACAGTTGGGCTTCTGAAGCTGTAACTTCATACAATATGAGTATATTGTTTGGGTGCTTTCATTAGTAATTATTTCAAGTGTTTATTTTCGTGCCCAGGGTACACGTGCTCAGTGGCACGCAACCTGTCAACGTCGCTTCTTGCCAAACGCAGCTGTCAATCACCAACTTCTTTTAATCGGACCATAGGTGGCCTGATATTCTCTGCATTATTATATTTCTGCCTTATAGGGAAAGTATTACTTTTTTCTACGACTCATTCAAATCCACATACATCATTTACAATTTACGCAGTTGACCATGCTCGAATCACGGAAATTGATAAAGAAAACTTTCCCAAGAACGTTCTTCCGACCGGTCTCCCGACATGTGTTGCAGTGTGAATCACGGTGTGTAAGTCGTGAGGATATAACAAGGAAGAGGAAGCGTGATCCATGGCCTGTTTGTTAGGATCCGGCTCCGGCATTCGCCTGGTTTCTTCAGAAACTGAATATAAAACCTAATGAATGAGTTCACAACGACGAATTTTTGTCACATAAAACATCACACAAAACACAGAGATCCGGACGATGCGAGTCAACCATATCTGTTCTTTACCATTTCAGTGACTGTAATTTCACAAAAACTCGCATCCCGAAGAGGCATCGTTACACTTAAATGAATCCAACTGTCTGTAAATGTCTCAATCCAACAACACGTGGCTTCAAGAAAAACTCACCACGAAGCGTGGTTACCATTGATTTACGACCAACGAAATTCCACGTGAAGGCAAATCGCAGCAAACGCGAACCACTCCTTCCAGACTGCCGAACTAGAACACGCACCGATATATCCGGGGCAGCGGTCCGGCAAGCCCGGCACTGGCCCTTCACGCACGTTAGCGGGATTATTAGCCCGCAGACCTTTTGTGTCCCTCGCAACGTCGGTCGCTAACCGCGGGCGGGATCAGGCCGCTCGAGAGGGGACGCGAATCCCGCCCGCGCCATTCTCCGGCGGCGGGATTCACAACGCAGCCAGGCAACGAGGCCACGCCTCAATGGGATGGAATAGGCAGGCGGCCTGCCGATTGAGCGCTTCGAGATTCGAGGCAGGAAACAAATAGAGGGACGGTGAATACCAAAGAGAAGGCTTGTCGCGTGTAGCAACTGAAATTTAGCGAAAGCAAACAAAAAAGAAAAAAATAGAATGAGGGAATGAAGTAAAGAGAGAACGACAACAGAATGCTTGGAGCTTGAAGTATAGAGATATGCAATTTACTATGATGATGTGATGCTAAGGGATACAACACTGTAGGAAAACTTAGTACAACAGACAAATCGGCAGTCGAAATAGTAGAATGACAGAATTCGAATTATACGAGTTACCGAGAGAATCCACGAACATTTAATGATGGAGATCAAGTAAAAATACTAGAATGCAAAAATATGAAAAGATGAGGAAGGCAGCAGGGAGTATTGAGATACGAGAAAACTACTCTATGATACAGTGATAAGGGAAAAATAAGACCATATGATAAATTTGCAATAATATGCGAATACTAATTCTGTTGATATGGACGTGAGCAAGGAGACGTCAGCGAAGAATGTGGGCAACGGGACGTGAGCAAGGGGACGTGGGCAAGGGATCGCGGGCAAGGAGACGTGTGCAACGGGGGACGTGGGCAAGGGAACGCGGGTAAGGGGACGTGTGCAACGGGGGACGTGGGCAAGGGAACGCGGGCAAGGGGACGTGTGCAACGGGGGACGTGGGCAACGGGGGACGTCGGCAAGGGGTCGTGGGCGATGGGACGTGAGCAAGGGGACCTGGGAAGGGGTCGTGGGCGATGGGACGTGAGCAAGGGGACCTGGGCAAGGGGGCGTATGCAACGGAACATGGGAAAGGGAACATGGGCAGGGGGACGTGGCCAAGGGAACGTGGGCAACGGGACGTGGCCAAGGGAACGCGGGAAAGAGCGCTAGAGCAACACGCAGCACAACCAGCGGGGCGAGGGGGGGGGCGTCGATTGACGCTGACGCGCCGGGACGGCATCCGCCGGCGCATGGCGTCCCCGCCCGCGTCGATAAGCGTATTAATCGAGGGAAGCGCGCGCGCATGTCTCGCGAACGAATTCATGAAAAACTAAAAGGCAGCGCCGGGCGCAATTTTCCGCGGAGCGGAGCCGAGCGCGGCGGGCCATTGGGCGTCGCGTGCCGCGGCCGCTCGCGCCAAATTGGATCCGAGGAGAGGATCGCAGGTGCGGCCGCCGGCAAACGCGCGTTTGACACATGGCGCTCGGCGAACTCGCACTTTTACCTCGGACATCAACACACGTTAGTTGCGTTTAACTCTTTTGTTTGTAGACACGTACAAACGCAATGAAATGTCTGCCTTCATAATGGAGGCTTCAAACGATAGGTTCAAACGCACATGCGGAGGGTTAAGTATTTATTTTTAATTGGAGAATTCGTTGCAGTGTTCTTTTATGTATTTTGACACACACGTTCGCACACACAGAGAGAGAGAGGGAGAGAGAGAGAACGGTGAGACAGTGCGAGAATGAGAGCCAGAGGCCGAGGCAGATGGAGAAAGGGACATGGGAACAATGACGAGGACAACAAAGGGCAGAGGAAGGGTGGATTCATACGTTCAAACAAAAGTGTGTTTTCTTCTGGACCAAAAAAAATGTATGTTAAAACGTTCTCTTAAAGACGGATGGTTAAAAAGGTGACTATGTTCTAAACGTTTTCTCTTTGTAAATTTAGAAAACGTGTAATTAGTTTCGAAAGAACCATTAAGAAGCAATTTATAGTCTTGCTAAACGACATCGGACTGTGGAATTACGAGGCCTCGAAATGCGCGATTTGCGTGATCAACCACACACATGTCGCAATTATCGCACTACACGTAATCGGCAAATCGAACACACGACCCGTATGTTTCCGCGCAACCTACCTAACGGCAAGCAACCCAACGTACAATTCCACAACTTAGACCATTGACCTCGAAAATGTGTCTACATACCCTAACGAGAAAAAAAAATGCCGAAAACGTACAAAGCAGGATCTTAAATCTCCTGCACGCTATGTTGTTTCGCAAGATGCACAACGTCCGCCACTGAATAAAGAATGAAGCAAATAACCACATTTGGCTATTCCTGGAAGCGAACATCGGAACGCAGCAGAATTTACAACCGCTCGTTAAGTGCAGGAGAACGGAATTTGCAGCTCCGTCAGCGGCACATAAAACACGAGAAGTTCCTAAGTAGTTTCTTAACTCACCTGGGGACTTGGTAATCGCATTTACCATTACACTTCTCGAAAGTGCGAGGCCGCGCCGCGCCGCGCAGGCGTCCCCGCCGCCGCCGCCGCCCGAACGCCCTCCCCGGCGTCGTTCGCCAGTTCGGAAAAGTTGGCGGGCTCCGTTGGAGCGTGGCGGGGAGGGGGGACGCGTCCTTGGGGGCCCCGCGGGGCACGCGAACTCCCCTCCCTCCCTCCCTCCCACCTTCTCTCCCACGGCGACCGTTATACAGGCACCTATACATCGGTTTTTCTTTCTTGGCGCACGGGGGGGGGTGTCAATAAAATGGAATATCTCACGGTATTTCGTGTCGTTCTTGGTTGTACCGCCAGGAGTCGCATGATCGCGACTATATCGAGCAGTGCTGGCGATCATGCGTCTCCTGGCGGTACAACGGAGAACGACGCGAAATACCGTGAGATATTCCATTTTATTGACACCCCCCCCCCCGTGCGCCAAGAAAGAAAAACCGAAGTATAGCCGGCCGACGGAGGTGGAGTGGAGGCGGCTACACACGACGGAGACGGCGGAGCCCGCCGGCGGCGGCGATGGCGGCGGCGATGGGGAAGGCACAGTGGCGGGAATGGCTCGGGGGAGTGGTGGTGCCCAAATGACAAGGGGAGCAGTGGTTGTGGGAAGCAGCGACGACGATGAGGATAGCAGCGGAGTTGGCGACGGCAATGATGGCGGCAGTGGGGAGGCGGGAAGTGGCAGGGGTGGCGACGGCGGCGGGGGTGGTGGTATTGGTGGTACTGGTATTGGTGGTGACAGCAGTAAGGTGGCAGTGGTGGTGGCGGTACTGGCGGTGGTGGCGGTACTGGCGGTGGTGGTGGTGGTACTGGTGGTGGTGGCGGTACTGGTGGTGGTGGCGGTACTGGTGGTGGTGGCGGTACTGGTGGTGGTGGCGGTACTGGTGGTGGTGGCGGTACTGGTGGTGGTGGCGATACTGGCGGTGGTGGCGGTACTGGCGGTGGTGGTGGCGGTACTGGTGGTGGTGGCGGTACTGGTGGTGGTGGCGGTACTGGTGGTGGTGGCGATACTGGCGGTGGTGGCGGTACTGGCGGTGGTGGCGGTACTGGCGGTGGTGGTGGTACTGGCGGTGGTGGTGGTGGTACTGGTGGTGGTGGCGGTACTGGCGGTGGTGGCGGTACTGGCGGTGGTGGCGGTACTGGCGGTGGTGGCGATACTGGCGGTGGTGGCGGTACTGGCGGTGGTGGTGGCGGTACTGGTGGTGGTGGCGGTACTGGTGGTGGTGGCGATACTGGCGGTGGTGGCGGTACTGGCGGTGGTGGCGGTACTGGCGGTGGTGGTGGTGGTACTGGCGGTGGTGGTGGTACTGGTGGTGGTGGTGGTACTGGTGGTGGTGGTACTGGTGGTGGTGGTGGTGGTACTGGTGGTGGTGGTACTGGTGGTGGTGGTGGTACTGGTGGTGGTGGTGGTGGTACTGGTGGTGGTGGTGGTGGTACTGGTGGTGGTGGTGGTGGTACTGGTGGTGGTGGTACTGGTGGTGGTGGTGGTACTGGTGGTGGTCGTACTGGTGGTGGTGGTGCTGGTGGTGGTGGTGCTGGTGGTGGTACTGGTAGTACATGTGGTGGTGTGGTACTTGTGGTGGTAATGAATAACGGCGACGGCGGGTATGGTGTCGGTGGTGATGGCGAGAACGGTGACACCGGAGGTGGGCGTGGCAGTAATGGAAGGAGGGGAGGCCGGCGCAGGTAGCGGAGGCGGAGGCATCACGCGCGCCGCTGCATACTGATGCTATTTCCGACGGCGAAGGCCGAAAGTCCCCAGAAGCAGCGGCCGCCAACCCCTTTCACCGGGCGGCGCCGGCGCCGGCGCTTCCCGGGTGCACGCGCCAGGCATTCCACGCCAAGAGCTCGGGAGGAAGGGCACCACACTCACGCGGTGGACGGACAATTACCACCACAACGACAAGGGGCGGATCATTTTGGAGGGGGCCACCGTAGATTTTTGTTAAATAATAAACATATTTGATTATATTTTATATTATTTACGTTCTATACATATATTTTATCATATGATTGTTTAAATAATTACATAATTCGAACATAAACGAATATTTAAATCAATCTTACCAAATAAAGAAAGGTGAACGAAAACTCTAGGCCATTGGGGGAGGGGCATGGTCCCCTAGATCCGCTAGTGACAATGTCCAATAGGATTATTTTATATTGAAATTATTTGGAATATACAAATGTGACTTTAACACATGTCGTGTCCACAACGGGACGTTGATTTGCAAGCACATAATCAAACAGAAACATTGTGAATTAGGACAATTTATACACGATTAATTATTGTATACCCACGATTTCTGGAACACGAGCAAGCACACATATTTATATGAACAAAATTACTAACGAAACAAACACTAAAGAAAACAATACCAAATCAACATTATCTGAGTCCAATTCCCTACTGAACAGTCAACAGTACATAAATTCGGTTCCAAGACCAACAAAAAATAGGCCACCGGAGCCGCTAGCTTGAAATATCAGGCCGGCCCCTGCGCCCTGCATCCCGCTCGGCAGCGGCGCTCCCCGAAGCGAAGCAACGCGGCTTTCATCTCGTTCCACCTGACGCGCGCGCGCGCCGCCTCACTCGAGCTCCTCTCGAGCGCCCCGCTCCGTCCGCGCGGCACCACCCGACACGCCCACACGCCCGCGCTTCACATTTGTCCCCGGGACGCCCACCTTTCATATTTATTTACTTCGTAAAAAAAAAAAAAAAGTCAAAACTGTTTATGACGTATTGTTCTGTACTGTGTATGTAAGAGATTATCTGCACACATTTCTTGAGGCCCAGAATTTAAAAAAAAAAAGAAATGAAAAAGAAAAGAATTCCAAAGAATTCTGAATGCGTAACAAAATGAACTTTTTCTACTCCCATTGTATAATGCTGTCATTTGATGGACGCAACCAGTTGCCTAATGATAGTCATTTCGATACAGTTTTCATTATGATAGAGGTTCTTGACCAATCACAGAGAAGTTGAGAAACCAAGTACTGACAATTAATCATTGAGAATCTTTTTGGCAAATGTTTCGTTCGACTGTGTACATTAAAATTGCATTTGATATATTATACTCCAACGTTTCAATTTCTTTTATTATTAATATTTTTGTGGAATATTATTTAAAATAAATTGGATCGTAATTTCACTTCGATCCAATTTGACTAGCGCAGTACTCTCTCGCAGGCGGAGCCACAGCCACCTGCGGCAGCATGCGAGGGTAGATTTAGGTAGCTCTCCGCTTAGTGGCCTTGGCTGAATCAACTGCCACGAAACTATTCAATGTGAAAGTTTAATTTACGAAAGTAAAAGTACCGTATGAAACTCGATGTAACGGGTATTAATACACTCATGTGAAGTTTACGATACTCACTTTTTTTCGTAATATCACACTCGTGTATTATTACCCATCATTAAATCATCGTTAAATAATGTACTATAATTTAGTGTTTAATTCCGTTATGTGTACATTCCATTTGAGGTTTCACTGAATTGAGGGACCAAGAAACTTTGTTACCTCAACATCAGCTAATTGCATATTGTTCGATTTCAATGGAACATGCGATTGTCGATTTAAAATGCAAAAATGCATTGAAACAGTTTTTTCTTTCGGTAACAATTAATTTCTTATTACGAAACCAATTTGAAAGTTCTGAAATCGTATCATTTATTACTTCTTCTTTGCAAAGAACATTCGTGTCATCGGCAAATCATCGCAAGCCACCCTCCCCCGGCACTTCTCGTGTCAGCGCATGCATTCTGCCTGTCACGTTTCACTCCAGCAGCCCAATTCGCACTATCCGTCAATTTGTTAACGCTTCAACTATTTTTTCTGTACCGAATGTTGGCGAGACATGTATTGCCATTCGCGTGCACGTCCCTCTTCGACGTCTCTTTCCTGGATCATGTCATGTTTGTCCTTCTACGCGACTCGCATCTCAACTACATATCTTTTAAATTTACATTTATTATACTTCAGCTCATAAGAGGCTAATCATTCGTGTTCAACTATCCTGTGGACTATACATCGTATACTCTCAATCATATCCGTTCCGGGCTACTCAGCGCCATTATGGTTGTCGACCCTCTTCATTTCCCAAGCGTCTACATCCACCAACCGGCCCACTGTACCTCATCCTGCCCCAGGTTCTACACTCCCTGAACATGAGACTCCCTCTTGCCTCTGTCTAGAGTTGCTCGACACTCGATCGCAACCCACCGTCTCCACCCGGGCCCTCATCCTCCACCTCCCCTCCCTCTCCCCCCAAGCACCCCAGCACGCGCCCGCTCGCCGCTCAAGCGGACAGGCGGCCGCGCAGCTCGAATTCGTGACTAATGAAGCGTGTATTGTCTCGCGCAGCGTCGCGGACGGGCCGTCCTCAGCCTCGTCCTCGTCCGTGGCCGGCATGCGGCGTCGCGCATTGCGCAACGCCCCGCTCCCTCAAGCCGGGCCGTCTCCAGCCCGCGCACGTCCGCTCGCGCCTTCAGCGGCCGGCGAACAGCAACCAAAACAACTGCCGCTCCGGAGCGCGCAAGGCGCAGGCAGATGCGGCGGCCTCGCCTCGCGCACGGCGCACAACCCTTGTGCTTCCTCGTTTCCTGCGTCTAGGGACTACACTGAAATTTTTCCACAGCTGCCTCTCAAGGCCCTTCTTCGCGATGGAATATTTCACGGCATTTCGCGTCTTTCTCCGTCGTGTCACTAGATGTCACATGATCGCGGCCGTATCAAGCACTGCATCATACGACATCTAGCGGCACGGCCGAGAACGATGCGAAATGCCGTGATATATTCCATCGTGAAGAAGGGTCTTGAGAGGCAGCTACGGAAAAATCGCAGTATAAAAGGGTATTCAGCAAGCGGATGATCCCTTTCCCCACCATTCTGTGGTTACTGGGTAAAAATTAGTAAACCACTGTACTTTACATTCCGTTTACCAACTTTTCCTCAATTACCACGGAATTTAAGTGCAACGAACGATTAGTTCATCAGAAACGACAAGCCCATTAGGAAAAGCTAATGTCCATCCCGCAGGAAAAACTAATGTCAAGGAAGTGTATTATGAAGCAAACCACACAGGTATTCGAACACAAAAGTACAAAGAAAATGAAATTGCATTAGTCGGAGAAAATATTTTTTGTTACCATTCTGACGATAACTACCAAAGTATTGACGATGATTACCTTCCAAAAGAGCGATGAACTAATTAATAACTCCAGAAACAGACATTACGAATACGCGATCTAAAAATTATGTAACACTTTTACATTTCTAAATTCATTGCCACATTATGTTAGCAAAGAAAATTCAACGCGTTCCATAAATATATCGTGTTTCCCCATCTGACGCACAGGCAATTCACCTCATGACACGGCGGCGAAGTAAAGCGCCCACCGCGTTGTAGCAAGCACGAAACGTCTACGCAGCAGCCAATTCTGCGGCTGCCTCATAGATCACGCGGGCCGTCGCAAAGGCTGGCGCGCGCAAACAGGCGCGGGAGCGGGAGCGGGAGCGGGGGCCGAGCCCACGGCCAGCGCCCCGGCGCCCGCGCGCCGAGCATAAATCGAATCGGGCGAATAACAGGTCTCTAATTCACGCGGCACCACGAATCGGAAGCCGATATCGCTTTGACAGAGGCACAGATCCCCCGCCCGGGCCCGAGAATTCCTACAGCCTTTTCAATAAGAAAAAGAGCGGAGGGAACGAAAAGCTCGGGGCCGCATTTTGCTGGAATTTTCCATTACCGCTACCGGGCTTAAGTGGTCTCAATAGTTTCGCATTTCGTGAACGAAATAGAAGCCCCGGCGACGTCGCCAAGCCGGGGAGAAGAGTGGTAGGGCGAGAACCAGGAGAAGAGGCAGGATGCGGAGGGGGCGGGGCCGAGAAGAAGGGGGAAATGGTGAGGGTGACGGCGGGGGAGGGGCGGGGAGGTTCCCGGTGCAGGGAGGGTGCAGCGGGGGGGGGGGCGGGGGCGGGGGCGGCAAACTCCGTGCGCATGTTAACAGGGGGACGCAGAGGACGAGAAGGCCCGAGACTCGCGTTCTGCCCCTCTTTCCACTCCTGCTTTATTTCACTCTCCCTCTTTCTCCCTTCCTCTTGGGCAATGCCCGCTAAGCCGTGATATTTCACCCTTTCAAGGCGACCGCAAAGAACGGCGTATAAATTTAAATTATTTTCGTATTCACAGCGAGTTCATCACATTAGCACTAATTCTAAAGAATGTCGGCTGCCACGTGCGCTCTGTGGTGTGAGGAGAAGAGAGTTCGTAGCGGTCAGGACGGAGTGAAGAAAGGGGAGCACGGAGAACAGAGAAAGTGAAGGAGACTCAGTAGAGGTTTGGTACTGTGGAGAAGATCGAGATATTCTAAGAGGCAGTGCATTCAAAAACCCAATGCCAACATTTAGTGAAGGAAAAAAAGGAGTAGAAGCAAAGTTGTGAGGAAGACAAAAGGAGAAACATTAAGCAATGGCGAAACCGCAGAAGTGACGAGACGGCATAACACAGGAGCGGAATCATAGGAGCATACGAGTAAAGACGATTTAACGAAGACTTGAGGAATACCAAACCAAAGGAGAGGCGTTATATCACAGAGGCGACGACTTGGTGACGGACAGGCGTGTTAAAACAAATTAAGCGAAGAACAGGCCAACAGTGAAGTAGTTGCGTCTTCGTAACTCTTGCGGTCACGTGAAGAGAGCGCAAACAAAGCAAAATGGAGAGGTCGAAACACGAAAAGTAATGCGCAACGAGGTTGAATGTATTCGTATGTGCACAAAAGAGAAGCAGACGATCTGCGAGCGACAACAAGACAATGCCTTTTCGATGCAGGACACCTCCTCGCATGAATATTCACTCCCTGATGCTGACCTCGGATCACAACAGACTTCCTGCTACTTCGCGTGACCCGTGTCCTCTGTATAGTACAAAAATTTAAATAACCTTTTTTAAAGATGTTTTGTTATGCTTATTAGCACGAACCGGATTTTCAGAACCGAGAAAGAAAGTTAGAACAGAAAGGGTAATAAAATAACTTTTCAGCGCACTATTCTTCAATAATTTGCAAGATAGAACACTGTCCAATTAGTCATCTATAATATATAAGAAAATAGTTTGTATACATTTTCTATTATTCAAAGAATAGTGTTAAGAGAATAAGTTACTTATTAAATATACTTTGTGCGCGAAAAATCATAATTCAAAGAAAAAAAAGATGTTTCTCGACCTGATAACCTGTAAATTTTACAACGAATGGAACTGAACGCAGAATGCAATATAGAGTAATAATAAATATTATGTTTGGCCAATAACTGAAGACAATACTTTTTTTCTCTTTTCTTCTTAAAAATGTTTATTGTAATATGTTTTTATAAGGATAATATTTATTCAACGAAAAATAGAAGACAAATATACATAAAAATAGAGCAATAATCTCTCACTACATTCACAGAAGGTGGAAAATGAAAAATGTATGGTGTTTCATGCTACCAAGTTACCATTTCTAGCTTCGAATCCCGAGTAACACCTGTCAAAGTTGGCAATTTCCCACTATTCTTGAGGAAACCCAACCCCAACTGGCGTTAAGGGACGCTCCAATTGCAACTCTAGCCACGCGTATGTCGCGAGCGTCGTAGAGCACTTTGTACTTCTTGGGCAACCCACTCGCTCGATACACCAGGCTACGTCACGCCGCGATTGCCACAGAAAGCGTTTCCCCTTTGACGTTAACCACTAAAATCCAATACAATTTTGAATCTAATGCGCGACTGGTAAGCACACGTACGCCAGTTTTCCAATATATAATTGTTTCATGTCCATATAGTCACTTCAATTTTGTTACAAGTGTCACAACTGCATATTACACATACAGTTTCTCAGCCAATACAGAACGGCAAAGTATCATAATTTAATTATGGAATCAGTTGATACAATCGCCATACCAAGATTGCAAGGGGCAAGGAAAACGCAAAAACTGTCAGCAGAAACTGTCAAGAGAAGAAAAATCGTGGTGCGTAATATTAAATTGGCAAACAAAATACAGTAAGTTTCACTAACATCAATATCTATTATAATTATGATGCTAAATTTTTGACATTTCACTACAAAAAGTTGCTAATGAAGTATCCTTCCCTAATGATCAATAAAACTGATTCTAAAATCAGTTTATGTCAAAACTCTACTGGTTACATATATCTGCTATTTACGAGGTAGAAATAAAAGCCTCATTCAGACGATATTGTTTCCCCATACTTGTGGAAACTTTCGCTACAAATTACCCCTGGAGAGACAGCCTTTCGTAGAACATCATTTCCCAGTATCTGCATTGCAGTCTGCAGACATTACGAGAATCATAATTATTTCATTAACGCCTGCCTGCGAAGACGGTCCTTAAGAGCGGCTGTTAACGTTGCGATTCAACGAAGCGCTACTTTTACGGAGAGAGGACAAAAGCCAGGTCGCACATTCGCTCCCTTAACGGCCATTAATTCCCAAACACAACTACCTTAATTATTAACACCACTAATAAAGGAATAACAACGGGCCGTGTCGTGCAAAAAGGTGCCGGGACCAAGGAAGGAAGTAATAAACCAAATAAAGTGAGTTTGGAATGCTAATGACGCTGGTGTTAGCATCGAAGAAGTAAAGAATGTTTACCATGAGCCTTTCTGCATACGTAATACCAGTGGCACAGTGAAAACCGAAAATTAAGAAGCCTACAAGACAAAAGCTACTTCTAAATAAGCTAAAAGTCGATGAAACATTTAAGGAAAGAGGTATCCAATAAATTTCGCAATAATATTATTTTCAAAAGATGAAAAGAATACAATTTTTATCAATCAATTACACATTTCTAAATATTTACTAATATAAAGAATAAAGAAACTATTAATGCTTAAGTAATCACATTCTCTTCTCCTACAACGGCATTTTTTAGCAATGGCCATTAACGTTGTCACTTCTTTCAAACATGTTTCATTACGGAGCGCAAAAATTTCATTTTACGTTTGTCTTATGAGCGCAAATAACTAAAAAGAAAATTCAAAATATTAAGAGCGGAATGCATACAACAACTGAAAACGCCACAAGTAAGCAAGCAAAGAAAAATACAAACTAAATTTTCAAAATCGGCATAAACGATATAGCGTACTTTCGAATGTACTTGAAACTCCACTTAGGGAATTCAGCTTCTTAGGGGAAAACTGATTATCCGTCGGAGCGTTTACTATTCACCTACTCCGACAAGTTCTTTGAGTATCCGAACTAGTCGAATCCAATCTCTAATGAGACCGAAAGAGACCGAAGGCAGACAAACGACCGGAAGACAACGGTAAAAAGACGACGAAAAAAGTTGCACCTTCACTACCTCAAAGCCCACCTTCACTACCTCAAAGCCCAATCATAGCTCGTCCATAATAACCCACTTCACCAAGGACAAATAGCTAGATGTAGGAAGCGAAGCCATCAGAGTCACTGCCGCTGGGGGCAACGGCTTTACGATCGAACAACGGACTTTTTTTCCGTTCTAACAATCGTAAATGCTATAGTGAAGGACGAATGGAGTATGTAAGCGCCACGTGTGACGAGTTAAGCGTAAAAAAGAAAGCTATCAGCAAGTATAAATCGTCAGTGATCAAGAAAAAAGTATAACTCAAAAACTTCAATTTTGCAGTAGAATTGTTTTAATCTGAAAGGACTCTTTTGTCTTGCAGACCTAGACGAAATTTTTCCTCTGTACCCCGAGAACAATTTGATACGTTTGCAATTAAAAACAACATATTTGAAATGTGAGACTTCCCTTATGCATTGACGAAATGACAAATTAGGATTAGAGACACTGAATAGAAGAAACAGATTTGATTTTGGAAGTGACAGGTTAGCACAAGGAACATCACCTGAACGCTGCATGAATTCTCTACGAATGAAATAGACTAGTACTTCAGTTTTCTTACTATAATGCATCATTTTCGGCATGATTCTCGAGATTGACTTGCAAGCAGCACTGCCACTAAAAATTCATATATCTGTATAATTCATATATCTGTAAAATTCATATATCTGACACGGTCGACATTCAGCTCTCAACAACGTCTTGAATAAATACCACAAAAGCAGTCAGTTTTCACCAATTTAAACTGTACCCGATCAATGAAATATTCTAACACGCCGAAATTCCAGAATGAAAAAAGGCAGAACCGACGGCTTTCTTTTCACGGTATCAAAGCCGACGACGCAGAACGCGAGTGGGACAAAGGCTGGGCCGAAGGAGAGCGCGCAACTGCGTATTCAGAAAGATTTAGCCTTCAACTCGACCAGAGGTTAGGGGGGGGGGGGAGTCGCACTCGGCAACAAGAAACAAACCGCAACGAAGCGGGGACAAACAAAAAAAAATCATTAGACGGAAAAGAACGGCTGAGGCGCATACCGGGCGCGCCCGCGAGCCTCTGAGGTGGCGGAGGCGCACAGGGCCGAAAGGGGGAGGGGAGGGAGGGGGAGAGGAAAGGGAGAGGAGGGAGGGGAGGGGAGGGAGGGGGAGGGGAGGGAGGGAGGGGAGGGAAAGGGAGGGAGGGGAGGGAGGGGGAGGGAGGGCGGAGGGGGAGGGAGGGGGGGAAGGGGAGGGAGGGGGGAAAGGGGAGGGCGGGGCGGAGGGCAAGGGCTGGGTCGCAGGAGCGCTCCCGCCTTGTCCCCATGAAATATGGAGCGCCGCTTTCAACGTCACAAGCAGCCACGCGCTGGAGGGGCGGGGGAGGGACGGCGCGGCGCGGCGCGGCGGCGAGAGATCGCAGGTTGCAAAACGCGGGCAACTTGCGCTCATTCAGGCATTTTTCGCCCAAGTGAGGGAGGATTTGTATCTGGGAGCTTCAAATACGTAGGTCATTGGTCCCGTAAGTGTGGTGTATGTTATATCCCAGGAGTTGGCGGTGTTCCTTCTTCGCTGGATTGCGATATCTGGTTTGCCGGGTTTTACTCCTCGTATACTGCGATTTTCCTTATTCTGCGTGTGACACAAAGCAGCTGTTTCGCTGCCAACCAATCGGGAGCTTAAATATCGCTGCCGTGACGTCACCATGGTGACGTTCAAGCTCCTGATTGGATGAAAGCCTCAACAGCTGATTTGTGTCACACGCAGAATAAGGAAAATCGCAGTATAGTATCTTCCCCAGGGTCACCGCCCTACCAGGGGAAATCTTTCGTGTCCCGACAGGTGTGGTAGTGTAGCGCATGCACGTTTAATTGTGTTTGTGTATATGTATCTTTGCGTGTGAGGAGACAGGAGGGGTCAACGATCGAGAAAGAGGCGATCGTGTACGTTCCTTAGCTTGTTGAGGTATTCTTCCGATATTCGCCTGGAATTGATCCGAGAGACCACAGAAACAACACTAAAAGTAATGCGGAAATTTCTGACAATGTAAAAGTATATTAAAGTAAGTATCATGTACATAAATGAAATTTAATGTACACGTATAGTAACTTTAAAGTACGTGTGCATTAAATGTAATGTATGTGTACAATTAAATTTACTGTATGCGTGTTCATTAAATTTACTGTACGTGTAAATTAAATTTAATTTAGGTACATAACACTCACTTTAATGTACTTTTACATTGAAATTATTGTATGTGTGCATGAAATTTTCTGTAAATGTACCAACTTCAATATTTAAAATTTGTTCAAATAATTGTCACCCCGACCGGGATTCAAACCCGTCTCTCCTGGTTTACGCCCACTAGCTCTAACCACTATTGTGCTAACCACTTGCTCTAACCACTATTATACTAACCACAATTGTGCATGGGGTCCCGCAAGGTTCGATCTTAGGTCCTATTCTCTTTCTGTTATATGTAAACGATATGCCCTCGTCTATTAAAAATGGAAGAACGGTTCTGTTTGCTGATGACACGAATGTTCTTTGCAAAAAAGAAGCAGTAAATAGTACAATTTCAGAAGTTTCAAATTGGTTTAATAATAACAAATTAATTGTTAACGAAAGAAAAACTGTTTCAATGCATTTTTGCATCTCAAATCGGAAATCGCATGTTCCATTGAAAATGAACAATATGCAATTAGCTGATGTTGAGGCAACAAAATTTTTAGGTCTTTCAATTCAATCAAACCTCAAATGGAATGTACATATAACAGAATTAAACACTAAATTAAGTTCATTATGCTATGCATTCAGAATTCTTTCAAATTCTGTCAGCCTTCATGCAGCTCGTTGCGTTTATTTTGAAAATGTGCATTCCCGCCTGAGATATGGCATAATATTCTGGGGAAGCTCATCCTGTAGTGTTCAGACTTTCAGATTGCAAAAGAAAATTATTCGAATAATGAAAAAATGCCTTCCACGTGATTCCTGCAAGCCTCTTTTCATTGAGCTGGGAATCCTACCATTGCCTTGTCTATTTATTTACGAATCTGTAATATTTGTCAAAAATGACCTACTTAACGGAGGGAACATATTTTCATGCAATATTGATATTTATAATTACAACACACGCCGTAGAAATCACGTGCATCAAGTGTCAGTATCAACAGCTCAGTACAAGAAATCAACATACAATACATGTACGTTACTTTACAACGCATTGCCAGATGACATAAAACAATTAAAGTCGGTACACAAATTTAAGTTAAAAGTAAAATCTTTTCTGCTGCAAAACTGTTTCTATACAATTAGAGACTATACTGATCGTGAAAAAGAAAAATAATGTTTAATGTAACAAAACAAAGATATATAATGAATTAGTTTATGTTTGCATTGTATACATTTAAAAAAATATTTAATACGCCTGTAACAAGTAATGTACTTCAGCTTCCGGGTCAATGACCCCCATCTCGATCAGGCTTTTGTCCAGTTTCCCTGATCCATTGAGCAAATGCTGAGATGGCCCCTTGTTTTGCTTCTGGACGTAAATGTAGCTTCACTGTGCGCACGTTTTGTTGAGCACTCCTTTGCTTGTAGTTCATTTACAGTTGAAATTGATTTTCTATAACTCGGGAAAAAACATTTTTCAAATATCTTTATTCTCTAAAATAATTATTTTCTAAATTCATTTTTTGGTTTGTTTTTTTTTTAAATAAAATTCTGGCCCTCAAGAAAATGTGCGCAGATAAAGTTCTTTCCCCACACGTCATATACAGTTTTTACTGTTTTTTGACAAATAAATATCTATATCTATAACCTATCGAGACAATCAATTCTTTGAGCATGTTCTTAGGCCTGATGAATTGTCCGTTGGGATTTTTGCAATTGTCACATTTTTGGACGAATTTACGCTCGGAAATATGTCCCGCAGATGTAAAGAATACTAAGTTCTGATCTTGGTACTGAATAACAAATATATTTTAATTTTTAAATTTCAACGAATAGTCCGGCCGGGATTCGAACCCGGGACTTCTGGTTCACGCGCAGGTGCTCTAACCACTGAGCTATTGCGACATTCAATTGCTTTAGAAGGCTCTTAGGCCTAATGTATTACCCACTATGATATGTATAATATATTCTTTTCGTCTACGGAACATATTTCTTTAGACGTAAAATATATTAAATATGTATTAACTCAACAGAATTATGTGAATTTTTTATAATTGTCACTACATCCCCTGTTTTGGACGCGTTTACGCTCGGAAATATGTTTCGTAGCCGTAAAGAGTACTAAATTCTGACATTGTCACAGTGACAATTCTTTGAAAAAATTTTAATATTTTCGGAGAATTTGAAAAAATTGTTAACTAAAGAATTAGCGTACTATGTTCATCGCTACAATTTTATTATAAAGATTTTTACAATTTTATTTGATGCCAATTTGAAAGTAAACATGAATTTTAAACATTTATATTTTTTGTATACATGTTGAAAATATATTTTAAATTTATTATACGTAAGTTCAAATAGCGGAAGAAAATATTTCTAAAACTTACACTGATTTTAATTTAAACATCACATTTAATGTACAGCACATTAATATCGGTTTAACTTACAAGGTTCATAACGTTTAATGTAGTCCTACATTAAATCTCCATTGATTTAATTTTAACATTAAATTTAATGCACAAATACATTCAAATCGCTTTAACGTACACGGCACATTAAATTTAATGTACTGCAGAACATTAAATCAACGTTGATTTTAATTTACACATATTTAATGTACATGTACATTAATATCGTTTTAATGTACACGGCACATTAAATTTAATGTAATTTCTGACAGTGTACCTATCACACCAGACGATCGCTAAATCAATAGAATTCGATGCAGATATATACTGTAGCTATTATAGTGCCGAAAATTTACAGTCATTTGACCCTACGACCTCCCTCTCAACAATGCCAGAGACAGCTTTTTCTCGCGTATGAGAATTGTTGTTGATGATGATTAGACATCGGATGTTTAGGCACTAAAGAATCGTCTTTTAGGCGCCTAAAAAGGCACTGAAATGTCAAGAATAAGGAGAAAAAAGGCACTGTCATAAATTATATTCACAATAAAATTAAAAGTGATTTGTAAAACTCCATACATATTTACAACTCTTCGACCTTTTATTCTTAATAGTTTCCATTGCAATATATTATCAATAACTTTTCAAGGATTGCAATTTCAAATCTGCAACGATTGGGAGACAAAATCAGTGTGAATACAGAAAAGGATTTCTGAACACCTACTGATGTGTTTGGCATATTATTAGAAGTCCTACATTAGCAACACTGGAACCTCCTTGGAATTTACATTTATTTCCACTCAAAGGTGCCCTCTGTGTGTTGTCAATCGACCATTTTCTAAGATCATGGCTAGTATTTATGAAATAGGGAAATGGAGAAAAATATGTTGATATACTTTCAGGAAATCTCTTGTATTTCAAAATACAAGCACGTGAATTGAAGGTTTCATAATGAATGGTCAGGTTGGATCATGGCCGATTTTCTGATATCTTAGCATTGTATATAAAAATAATACATACAAGGCAAAAACTCGCAATAATTCTAAAGAAAATGCATTTATGCAAAAAAAGGCATATGCTAAATACTAAAATAAGCATTATAAAACTTCGTCATATGTCATCATTTGTCATGATTCGTGCACATATATTATCCTTCTTTAAATAAGTTCGCTAGAAAAAATAGGCATTTCCCTAAACATCCGATGCCTAATGATGATTTAAACACATCAGATGCAGCAGGCGTACGTGTGCATCCTTTTCCTGTCAGGTGACAATTGCAATTTGCCGTGGTCATTCACTGCATTGGTGGTATTCGAGATAAACTGGGTGAACGAGAGATCACTAATTATGAATGGGGATGTGTTGAGATTCGGAAAGGTAGTGGCAAGAGACGCCAACCATGCCACAACCACATGTTGAAAAAAACACATACCTTACGCGAGATTCTAACCAACCTCTGGCTCCGACACTGTCCCAAACTACGCACCGTCAATGGGACGGGAAGAACATTACTGTCGGGGAAATTGTGAGATATGTATCATTGTCATACGAATACCTGATGTACACCCTAAGACTTAACGGTCTAAGTAGTGTATGATATGTAGGTGCGGTGGCAACAGCCCTGCGATAGGGTTGAGGGTTGAACTCCCATGTCAGGCATATATGTTCCCGTCATGAGATTATGGTTGGGGGACAAAAGTCAACTAGCATGAATGTCGTATAACCTTCTACATCATTTCCACTATTTAACAATTGTTCAGACAAGCCTTGAACAACTTCTCTTTCCCTGGTCGACCGATTCTTGACAAGGACACGGACATGGTACGAGTATTATCTAAGAACAACCATTTAACAATGATATTTATGTGGCCGCTTTAATCATCATATTATTAGAAAAGGAAAATTAACATGTTTGGTTCAGATTCTCATAGAAATGCACAATTATACTTAATTTTCACATATAATGGTGCGTCACACAAATGTGTGTACGTCCGGATCAATGTATAAAGAGCCGGGCTTCGCATTCTGAATTGCTGGAGAACATACACTTGCATTGTATTGAATAATTACTTGCGGGAATTCATCAATTTCAACTATGAGCAGACATGCAAAGAGAAACCAAAAGTTAAGTAAGACACTAACTTCCTGGAAAGTCTAAAAATGAAAGAATAATTTGTCATGTAAAACCGTCAAGGCCAACTTATTTAGCAATTCTTGGAACGGCCAGAATATAAAAACTGAACATACGTGATATGCGTAAACACGTTTATCATTTATAAATTATTTAATTTTTAAGAATTCCAACACTCAACATTAGTTCGAATTTTCTACGGGTATTTCGTATTTCTTCGAAAGTTTGACCATTCTGTTACGGATTAAAATTATTCCTACTCTAAGAAGACACAAAATATCGCTCTGAATGACTAGGGAACGCTTTCTTGATGTCAGGAACTACAATGAAATTAGGTATTATTTCTCAAATTGTATTTCCCTCAAGGTCAAATTCTAGCGATCACAGCCCTAATATTTAGATGCCCTAATTGCAGAGCTCGCAAAGCAAACATGCGCGTTAAGTGGGTAAAAATAGCTCCCGACAAAGCAGAAAACATACACTGTAACGGGAGACACGACAATATTAACTTCAAACAACCCACAGCACACCCAACCTTTGCAAGGGCTGCTTTACTGAAAACAGAACTATTTCCCAGTCCATGGAACGTTCTCTCGTTGCCAGTACCATGACATTCTCGGTATTCCTTCCGGTGATACATCAGCACATTTTTCAACTCATCTCCTCTACCCATTTTATTACGTTCTCCTGCTACGGAAAAAACAAATTACATCTTTCCAAAACACGACCCCAACATCTCCACAGAGAATCTAAAAATCTCATTACGCTTCAACTCATCGCGTTTATGAGCGCCCGCGTCGTTACAGAGGCGGCGAACGCGAAGGTAAAAGAAAACAAAGCAGAAAAGCACGCAAAATGATACAACATAGAATTGCGTTTCGCCCTACGCAAAATGCTCACGAAGGTGGAAACCCAGAAAGAAGTGACAGAAAATAGGAAGAGAAGTTCAGGTTGTCGTTAATGATAGAATGGAGGAGGTGCACAAAAGAACAAATGAGCGCAGAAGCCAATAATGAGAATAAAAATAAATTGCAAATATACACATATTCGTAAATTAACAAAATATAAATGAAGGAAATTAAAATATTCAAAGAATATATTATTTAAATTTTAAAAAAACAAGCAGAAGGGTAAGGGACGGCTTTGAATGAATAGTGGAGAAAATTCTAGAACGATCCTATGATATAAAGGAACACGCAAAACCAAGAAGAGCTAGTGGTGCTACAGAATGGCACAGACTTTCCCGTATTAGTTTTCTGTTTCGTTTGGTCTTGGCTAGCTATTCTGACTTGGCAATACTCTTGACAGCTGCCATCTATCGCCGCCCAATCTACATATTTTTGACATTTTATTAATTTGTCGGTTTCCTAATAGTAGAAAAAACATTACTTTAAGAACATAAAAAAGCAGTTGAACGTTGTCTTAAATGGCAATTTTCGTTGAAAAATTTGGAGCCGTTTTCAAGAAAATGGCGTTAAGCGCTACTGCAAATGCGAAATTTCAAGCTCTTTTCTACGGAAATATTTTGAGTTTTCGAAAAACTTCATTTAATGTCATTTGGCGCACTTACAGTCGCAAATTCAATAGTGTTTACAAATTGCTGGAAATGTGCATTTTAAGGGTATTAGAGAATTTTCAAAAAAATTACATTTGTGTAATTTTTGAACAAAAAATTAACTTAACGCCGTATTAAAGAGTGCAATTCGCACTATCCGTTCGAAAAGTGTGAACAAAAAATTTGAAGCCATTTTTGAGTAAAAATGGGACCTATGCCTCCTTTATAAGTGTATTTTACTCTATTCTTACAAAAAATTTAAGACAAAATTTGGAGCAATTTTTTAGAAAATTTTGAAATTGACCGGGGGACTTCATATACAGTTCCCTCAAATTTTGAAGAAAGTTTTTCAAAATCGAGTCGCTTCGAGTGGAAGCAGATCGACCGGGGAATATCCATTTTGGAAGAAATCGCACGTATGGTTTCCGCGCTAGTGTTGTTCACAGGCAGACAGAAAGACGGACGGACGTTTTGAAAAACCCACTTTTTCTGTATCAGGGGGACCCCCAAAACGTGTATTTTCGTTGAAATCTCGAAATCTATTTTCCGCAGCGTTACATAACTTTCCCTATACTACGTATTTTACACCGTATATTCGTATGTATACGGGAAAGTAAAAAAGAAAAGATAATATAAATGAAACGAGAGCGAATACCGGGAGACGAAATACGGAGAAGAGATGACTCAAAGACGAGTGGGAAGTGGAGAGACAAGTGCGAGAACTGCACAAAAAAGGAAATGCGGGGAGGAGGGTGGGAGCAAAGAAGAGCGGCGAGGGGGAGAGCCGCGGAAAGCCGCGGGGCGGGGCGGAGGGCGGGGGGCGGGGGGGGGGGGCGTGGTACGAGTATTAGGGGCAGGCGCGGGCGGGCGGCAAAGCCGCTTACGCGCCGCCGGAGGCTCGCGGGAGGCCGTGCTGCGCGGGCGCCGTCAAACAAACCCCGCGCGGCTCCCCGCCCGCGGATCAGTGCCGGCCCAGGGACAGCCGACGACCACACTCGGCGGTGTGCTCTGGCGGGACTCGGTGGGCTGGGAAAGGCGGAAAGGGCAGGGTGGGGCTGGAACGGGCTGAATGGTGGAGGGAGCCGGATAGGCACGACGGAGCGGACTGATAGGAAGGAGCGGGGCGGGATTTGTCGGAGAGGGGCGGGTATGACGGAGCGGGGCGGGTATGACGGAGCGGGGCGGGTATAACGGGGCGGGGCGGGTGTGACTGAGCGGGGCGGATATGACTGAGCGGGGCGGGTATGACGGAGCGGGGCGGGTATGACGGAGCGAGGCGGGTATGACGGAGCGAGGCGGGTGTGACTGAGCGGGGCGGATATGACTGAGCGGGGCGGGTATGACGGAGTGGGGCGGGTATGACGGAGCGGGGCGGGTATGACGGAGCGGGGCGGGTATGACGGAGCGAGGCGGGTATGACGGAGCGAGGCGGGTATGACGGAGCGAGGCGGGTATGACGGAGCGGGGCGGGATTTGTCGGAGCGGGGCGGGTATGACGGAGCGGGGCGGGTATGACGGAGCGGGGCGGGTATGACGGAGCGGGGCGGGTATGACGGAGCGGGGCGGGTATGACGGAGCGGGGCGGGTATGACGAAGCGAGGCGGGTATAACGGGGCGGGGCGGGTATGACGGAGGGGGCGGGTATGAAGAGCAGGATTACTGCGAGGAGAGGACAACGGAGCCAGAAGTGTTGGAGCGGGGCTCAAGCCAAGAGAGGGACGGAGAGAGTAGAAAAGGAGCAGGGGGACGGCAAGTTGGCCACAGCGGAGAGGGAAATGGCTGGACAAAGTGCGGAACTGCGTGCGGAGAGGAAGCGAAACGGTGACAGGCAGGGCGGAGCGGGCGGGAGGACGCGGGGCCCAACGCGCCCTCGCGACCGCCCTCGACCACACAAAAACGCGAGTTTGCCGGTTCCACCAGCTCTGCTGTTTGTAATTCAACTGCAGAAGGTCGCGGTTCAAACGTTACTTGAAGCGGAGGACAAAACAGAGCGACGCGTTGAGAATGACCAAGGGATTACTGGAAACAGGGAAATCGAATGCCTCCTGTCGTATTTCAATATCCGCTCAAAAACGCAGCTGTAGAAAAAAAAGTGTCTTCTATTCTCATTTTCACTGGCAAAACAATTTGAATATATTTAAAGGCATACACGAATGCAGTGATGGCGATACAAATATACTGATTTAATCAACACAAACATTTATTTACTACTTTCAGAGATATGAAACTAGAACATAAATGTCAATAAAATAACGTTCCTCAAAACAAGTTGGAAAATGTATACTTTTAGTAATTATTGCATCACACAATAACTATCTCCTTAGAGGGGATACTCGAGCACGTAGCACGTAGCATTGCTCCCTACAAAACATTTTAGTCAGACCAGTAAAATGATTTAGAGAGCACGTGTAAAATTAAAGGCAGAAAATTACATTAATTTTGTTTTTCTTATTCAACTTGTTTTGCCACGTTTAGAATTCACAATTAATACAGTCATTAAGAAAACGAATAACGTATTTAAGGCATGTATTCACACTACCTTCAACCGTTTATTTATTTATTTATTTATTTATTTATTTATTATTTTTTACTATCAACGTAACATTCTGAATAAATGAAATGACTACCTTGCTGCTGCTTCGGAGAGCGCCAGACTTCACAAAATGCTGCTGGTCCTAGAGAAGCATATTTTAACTTTCCTGCATAGTGAAAACCTGCATCACGATAGGGGCAAGTTCTTCATTAGAGCGCCTCTCTCGTATATTCATGAAGCTTACGGGCGCCGAGGGCCGAGGTCCCGTGGCCGCAAAGGTACCTGATACTTTTCCCAAGAGAATTAATGATAAACTCAATACTGCTGAAACTTTTATAATCCTCTTCCGATTTTCCTGAAAGTCACGCTACCGGAACCGAACACAAAGCTTATAAAATGTAATTTTCTTTTCGCTTTTTTTTTATTGCGTCGGTACTTTCCATTGGCAGAGGGAGAGTATATCGATAGAGAAATCAAGGTGAAATATATTTTTTCTCGTCTCAGGAAATATATGTAGTGAATCATTTAAAATTAAATTAAGAAAAGCACAAAACGTTTCATGAACAAAGGGCTATGATATAATTTTAAGTCAGTTTTGAAACTGGGTGCAATGCAGTTGGAGCAAACTGGTTCTTAAGGACTTTCAATACGAGTATTGATTAATTCCTTTTACCATTTTGTTTCTCTTCGATTATAACGTGGGGGATCCTGATTACAATAAAACGCCTAAAACACAGAAAAAGTAAACGAACCGATTAGTGATTTTAAAATTTTAATACTTAAAACATCAAATATAGAAGTAAATATATTTACAAAGAAATGTATCACCATTTGTGAGAGGAAAAGAATTCTAGCAGTACAGTGTTGTGGTAAATGGAAGGGATAGATAATATTACACAAAACACAGTTAGAAATATTTAAAAATTAAAAACACAATTATTACGAATTTTAGTGCAGTTTTTGTGAACCACGGTTGAATACATTGAATATGTGTATCGTTACATAGGAGGTTATGAGCGTTATGTCCATTTTTTGTTCAAATAGAATATTTTAACACAGTTGTTCCTTTTCACAGCTATATCTGAAGATATTGGTGATGATATCATGTCCACTTTCATTCAGAATACAAAAAGCTTTACAACGGCTCACCTACAAAAATTAATAATTATGTCACCGTGCCTTTCACCTCTGAAGTTGACAGCGCAAGTTCCAGAAAGTCGGCCCCGTGGCCGAGATCGCTAAAGCAGTCGTGCCGTAGTGATCTCGGACCGAGGGATCGCGGGTTCGAGTCCCGCCTCAGGCATTGTATGTGTTCGTCCTTTCACTCCCATCATCATCTTATCGTTTCATCCTCATGTCATACAGGTAAATCCAATAGCGGTCGCTAATAACCTAGTAGTTGATGCGGCCTTAAATTTAAAAAAATAATAAATAAAAGGTCCAGAAAGCAAGGGGAAAGATTGGAGCACGATGATAGAGCCCGCCGTGCACGAAGCCACAGCGCAGCGCCTCGCGCCGGTTCCGGCGGCGGCAGCGCGCGGGGGCGGGGGCGTTGGCGGGGGCGGCGCCGCCCGGGGGCGATGTAGCTGTCAGCCGCGCGTCTGCGGGCGGCGCCGGACACGGACGCGGCATTAGCCTCCTCCGCCCACGCGCCCGCCCCTCCCCTACCACACCGCCCTCCTTTTCCATTCCCAGGACCACCTTGTCCTTCGGACGAACGATCGCGCCTCCGTCGTTGATTGGTCGATTTATTAGTCGATTGACTGATCGATTGCGGGCGCGTCAACGGATAAGGTCGCGAGTCCCATAAGTGTAGTGCATGGTTTGAAGCGGCAGGAGGCGGTGGTCTTTCTTCGGTGGATGGCGTGATCCGGCGCCGACCTACACATTGGCTAGCGGTATTTACCCCAACCAGGAGTAATATATCGTGCAGCGGGACAACGCCCCAGCCAGGACCGGCTCAGCTCCCGACTGGTCTCCCGACACGTGGGGTAGTGTGGTGCATGTAATAAGAGGTGAGGATAAGATAAGGAAGTGGTAGGAAAGATATCACGCGTGGTCCTTGGGCCGTTAAGGTTACGCTCCGGCATTCGCCTGCAGCTGATCGGGGAAACCAAGGAAAACTTCCGGTCAAAACAACCCGCCGCTAGAATTCTCCTCCAGACAGCGACTGAACTCGACCTAGTTCGCAAGCTAGTGTCGAAAATCCTGCAATCGCCAGGGCTCGAGCCTAGGCTTCCAGTTCAGAGCGACTGCAATACCACCAGTTGATGCACTCAGCCATTTCTCCAAGTAAGCGTATTCGTTGTCTTATGCCCCGGGTTCTATCAGGGCCAGCTCGCGCATATTGCAGCACGTGGTACATGCCAGGTTCAAGCTCATAATCTTGGGGGAGTAGTGCCGCGCGATACAACACAATCTCGCTCAAACTTCTCGGGACATCATTATTCCCGTTTGTCATAGCATTATAAGGAAAATATGGCCATATCATTACAAGATCTTTCACAAGAAGTCCCAAAATATCAACTAGTTTCGAAAGATAGAATAACAGAACAAGTTAAAACCTTCATATGTCTAAAATGTGAAGTATTGCAGTGAGGTGGATGTGGACAGAAAGATTCAAACATTCAATCTGATGTGTGGCACTATTACAAGATAAGAATGTAAAGTTAAGAAAGGTACATTGCTAAATTTTTATCAAGTTATGACAAACCACTGATTATATAAAAGTGAATTGAAAACTGAATTCTAGAACTTATAGCCGAACCCAAGCAACGGAGATGTGTTATTCAAGATTAGTAATAAGAAAAAATCTGTAACTTTAATAATAAGACCGAAGAATTCAGAAAAAAATGAAAATACCATAAAAATGAATGATGAACCTATTCCAAAGCAAACTGTGTGTTACGAAACTGAGGAGAATAGAATATCCGTAAACTCAAAAAAAGATTAATGGATCAATGAATGGCAACGGACAGTGAAAGGGCTAAGAAAAAGGAAGTGTTATAACATAATTCGAAAACCATTGATCAATTAATTATGAAATTATTGATTTCAAAGGATATTCACATGCAAAATAGCAGTGCAAAAAGATGTCATACTTTTCGAGCACCAATCGTCTGAGCTGACTCTGCATGTCATACGGTTTCAAGAATCAAATAGAATTCAAAATAGAATGGATTGTAAGACCTAAATTCAATCTTGAAATCTATATTAATATGTGCACATATTCGAATTTCGTTAGCAAGAATGAGGTTTCACGAAAATAATTGAAAACTTTAAATAACGAAAAACAAATATCATCAAAAGGATGTTGTCAAAACACAGCTTTAGAAAGCAGTACAAAAACGTTCCATTAACGGTGAATATTTTCTTCGGAACGATCACCTGCATTCCGGAAAAAACATTAAACCGTTCCTCGCACAATTTCCAAATTACCTCAGTTTCAAAGAGTTTCTCGATTACGCCATTACATCAAGCTACTCGTTACAATGAAAACTGTGCCAGAACTCTCCCCAGCAATTAGAACCAAGTATTCATTCCATTTGCAAACAATTCCCGATGAGGGCGGTCTATGGGTTCGGGTGCGGGACGAGGGCGGTCTATGGGATGAGGCGGGGGTGCAGGGGGGGGGGAGCGGCCATTCCAAAGAGAAGGACCCAAGGGACCGACGCTGCAGTAAAAATAGCATCCACAATCAGGTTATGATTTACGTTTATCGCAATATCCAAATTCAGATCGAGGTATTACTTGCTCTTTCTACACGTCGGCAATTTCCGGGCGCCAGTGGCAGTAGTAGAGAATGACGCTTCCGGAAGTAACAAACGCGTCTGGGATGCACGTCCCACAAACAGCTAGTTGTTTAGAATAGCACGGAGGAAATTAATGTTAAATGGTGAGTTGCGTGAAAAACTTTTCTAATTTCCATGAATTAAAAGACTCGCTTTGAATCTGTGAAGTATTTTTATGGCCACTGAGATGTTATCGCTATTCCTCTCTGAAGGTGGTTCATTACACTTTTATGCAGCAGCTTCTCCAACGCTCATCAGTCGAAAATACGTCAGATCGGAATGTGAGGACAAATTTACATTATCGCATATTCACGCTTTCAGGTCACTTATATTTCAAACGGTAATACACAAATAGTTGTAAACTGCGAGTAAAACAAAAGCAGCAAGCATATCATTCTTTGTGCAGTATTATCAGAGTCACTTAATCAAATACATAATATATATCATATATCAAATATCACAATGAAAAATCTACAAACACTAACCACTTGATTCACTATAAAAATGCTATCAAACCGGAATAAAAAACGCATTTGATGAGTCCAAACAATTTACTAACACTGAAATCAATTAAGAGATTGAAGGGATCATACGCATTTCACTGGGAATAAAGACTCCTATTTTTGCCATGAATAGTGGTTCATCTCTGCAGTCAAACTGTTTTGAAATAAAAAATAAAAAAAACTAAACATAAAACTTCACGGTCGAGAGCTGAGACTTACGATGAAAGACGTCACCCTTGACATATGTAAGCACAGATTTCTGAAGTGAAATAGTCCTATGCCCTTACACAAAAGCTACACGCGGCAAATAATAAACTGAAAATATTTAATATTCCAGTGTTTAACAAATCTTCCCGTCAATATTCAAACGTAACACTCAATTCACATTTTATATCGTTTTCAATACCATCGATTTGAACAATGGCCACTCGTGCAGTACGCTGATCTTCAAAAGCAAATTAATTCGCAACACGATTGGTCTGATTCATACCGATTGCCATACATCAAAAGGAAGTAGAAGCACTCTTGAAATACGTTTCTATCGCTGGAAGCAGACGAAATAATCAAAAATTCAATGATACTTTCGCAGACTTTACAGGCATCCCTTCCCGTTCATCAGGTTCGACCATCCATTCATTAAGCCACATCGCTTGGATGGTTTGCTTGGATGGATGCAAAAATCTTCCATTCAGCACGTAAAATTAACATTCGGAATTCGCTTTGGGTGTTTGTGAGTGTGAGAGAAAGAGAGGTTGCGTTTGAGTGTATGTGCATGAGAGAGAGAGGCAAAGTGTGAGAAATTGAGAGGTAAAAGAGAGAAAGAGAGAGGTAAAAGAGAGAAAGAGAGAGGCAAAAAGAGAGAAAGGGAGAGGCAAAAGAGAGAAAGAGAGAGGCAAAGAGACAGAAAGAGAGAGGCAAAGAGACAGAGAGAGAGAAAGAGAGAGGCAAAGAGAGAGAAAGAGAGAGGCAAAGAGACAGAAAGAGAGAGGCAAAGAGACAGAAAGAGAGAGGCAAAGAGACAGAAAGAGAGAGGCAAAGAGACAGAGAGAGGCAAAGAGACAGAAAGAGAGAGGCAAAGAGACAGAAAGAGAGAGGCAAAGAGACAGAAAGAGAGATGAGAAATCGTCTGATACAAACGCAACTCGCGGAAAAAAAGTGCAGGATGGTAAAGAACAGAACAGAATACACGATGAATGGCTTGAGAAGAATTTATAATGATGTGAATGTCGTAGAGGAAAGACGAAACAAAATATAAAAGGGAAGAAAGGAAAAAGAAAATAGAAAGCAGACTGGCGTCGACAACAGACAACACGCGTACGAAAAGAATTGGGGAAAGTGCAAATCACGGAAAGGCGCGCAAAGAAGAGTGAAAGCAGCGAGCCCCACAGCCGGAAATAGAAGAGCTTTATTTCGGAAATAAGTTTCGGAACGCGAGGCGGCGGGAAATAGATGCGCAGCTGCGCGGCTGCGCGGCTCCTCCGGCCCTCGCCTGCCCAGCGCCGCTTCGGGGCCAGTAAAAATACCACTCGTCCACGTGCACATGCCGCCCCGGCGCGCTAAGCACCGCCTCCCGTGCTAAAAACCCTTTCCCTCCGAGCCAAACTTTCCACGTGCAGATTCACACCTACACCAAAGTAATTCACAATTCTGTGGACAAGGTGTAAAAGTTCCTAAGTCAATTTTTGGCGAAATTGGGTTAAGTACTGAAACTATAAGTTAAGTACCTATATTTTATTGTAGCAAAAGACCGAATTCAAATGCCGCCTCCTCAACGAGAAAAAAAAACGTTGTGAAATAGCGTACAGCATAGGAAGAAACGTTGGCTCAATAATCTAACCGTCGTTTACTCCAAACTAAGATTTTTGACTTAAGAAATTTTACCCCGTGACCACAGAATTATTGATGAAAATATACAAATGTTATTCTCTCAACTTTCATTTTCAACAGTGTTTTCATGACTGACTTCACTTTAGATACTACTACGATAAAAATTGCCTTTGTGATTAAAATTACTTCCAATGTATATACGGGCTTGGGTCATATACGAGTAGAACTTGCATGTTTTAAATGCAAAATGTTTTAAATGCATGTTTTACAAGCATTTCTGGCTACTTTACGCACACAATATTTTAATGTGTTTAAATATTTTAATTAGTTTCTCACATCTTTTCTCTGTTCCTCAAAATCGGAAGCAATACTTATGTCGTTAAACTTAAAAAAAAGAAAACTTACTGATATCTCAAGGTCAACATTATTTTCTCACTTCTTTGGATCAGAGAAACTAATAAAGACACCGAACACAATCAAACCCATTTTAACAAAAAAATTCATTTAAAGCGAGATCGACTGAAGGCACTCTACACAGCGGCTCCGGTGTGGCCGCCACGCAAATGGCGGGCTTTCTTCACGACTGACGCAGCACACATTCGCTGGATGCGACCGGCGATAAGGACAAGGTCTGCCAAGCCACGCCCGCGACCTTGCCTGTCATATTTAAGGATGCTACCTCATAAAACAACCACGCGTTTTTATTTTTGCGTATAAATTCATTTGAGAAAGCTTAAAAATAGGGGAGCGCGTGGTCTTACCGGAGGCATGCACGCCGTATATTGGCAAAAACACTACGTTTCGACACGTTCATCCTGCCAGCTCCACTCCTCTGGCGACGGGCCCCGCTCGCAGACGTATTTCCGACATTCCCCTCTGTGCCACACCCCAATGACTCACCGGGACGCGCCGCCGCGCAACGCACTTCTTCGCTTAAAGCCAGCGTTGTCAAGGTCGATGCCACAAGCGGGAGCCCGTGGCACGAGTCCCACGCCCCCTCCACGCAGTTCTTTACCCCACCACAAGAGACAACGCCATCACTTTTGTGAAACGGCGGGGTTACTAATAGTTTCCTTTCCCGACGCTAGTTGCGCAGAGAAGCTCGTGGCATGCTACGGTGCCATTACGCATGCCACTTCCACAAGTAGAAGACCCTGACACCACTCGTTTAAGGTGCTGAAGGAGAGCTGTTCGTAATCCTAATCACCAAGTCATTTCGTTATCCCTGAATGACACGAAAAATGTCAATGAGTTTGAAATTCTGCGTGATGATCTTCCCGTTGGTCTTTTTTGGATTCAACTGATATATTTAGAGACACAAATTTGAGTCGTTGTTCTCAGTACTGAAAGATGCACTAAATGTGACATAATTAATATCTGGTGAACGAAAGCAAACACATAGCATAAGTTCACCTAAGAATACGCATTATTACAAAATCATCACTTGATTTACTTATTTATACTTGAGCGGTAATAAAAATGATATTTAAATAATAAAACTACAATAAATATCTAATCAAAATAAGTATAACAACCAAACATTACAGCTGCTTTGAACTACAAGCTTTTTGAGAAACTACAAAACAACGAGCTCACACAATATTTTTGAAGACCATTCAAAATTTTAAATTCGAACTCTTGGGACAGAAAAGGACATTCTATTGCAAGGTACGCGAGGGGCGGAGTTAAAGAAGTTCCATGCAAACGCTTTAAGCACTCAAAAGTTGGTTTGAAAAATTGATTTCTAGGCAAGAATTTGCATTATAGAAGCACAGAAACACTCCAGAAACGTATAAGTTGCTTATTATTTACAAAATAAATTAATATATTTGCCCAGAAAGAAAAATTAAGCGAGAAATAAAAAAGCACCCAATTTACAAAATTCGACTGCTTTTTTATTTCTCGCTTATTTTTTTCTGTCTGAGCAAATATATTCATTTCTTTTGTAAATAATAAACAATTAACATGTTTCTGGAGTGTTTCTGTGCTTCTATACTGCAAATTGTTGCCTAGAAATCATTTTTTCAAACCAAATTTTGAGTGCTCATTGCGGTCCAAACATTCGGAATATCCTCGTAGTTTATTAGACAAAATATGCTTACAATTGTCTTAAGAGCTTATTTTTAGAGGACATCCTGTATACCGTGGTCGCGGATCTTCGCGAGAAGCGGAAGAGGAGTCGGGCCGCAGGCTCCGCAGGCGTGCGGAGCCCCAATTCCGAGGAACCGAGTCCATTTCACGCCCGAGGCGACGCGACTACCGCCCCGGCCGCACGCGAGGACCGCCGCCCCCGCCCCCGTCACCCTCGCCGCCGCCGTCCCCACCTACGCAGTGCCGCCCCCGACCCCGCCGCCCCCGCCCCGGTGCCCCCGCCGCCGCCGACCCCGCCTACGCAGTGTCGCCCCCGCCCCCGCCGCCCCCGCCCCGCTGCCCCCGCCGCCGCCGTCCCCGCCTACGCAGTGCCGCCACCGCCACCGCCGTCACCACCTACGCAGTGCCGCCCTCTCTGCTCCGTGTCTTCCCCTTGTCTTGAACAGTTCCCCGAAATTGAGTTCACGTGAATACAATAAAGGCGATCTCCAAGGAGAAACGCACTCCAGGTGGGGATGGAAGCAACAAACTTTGATCGCAGCTGATAGTGAATACGGCCCCTATCCTGGGAAAAGTCTATCATCATCTCGTAGCCGGAAAACTTGAAGGAGAACAGCACGGTTTAGATGTGGAGGTCGATCGGGAAGGTTTTAGCTCGACCGAGGGAGTATTCAAATTTTAAAAAAATCTCGTTGGCAAATCTCAATTTGGAAAAACGAGGTTTTGGAATACGTTGAATTACACAGTATGGCAAAAATAACGATAACGTCGGAACTGCCATCGAAAATTTTGATAAAATAAATCATTTTGCCGTGACGCAATATATCAGTGTTTCTATTCTAGATACCAGCTCTGTTGTGAACGCATTTATTAATGTTTACCTGTAAAAATAGAGTGTTTTCTAAAAATGTTATTTCTTCCCTTAACACAAAATTGACGGATTTTTAAATTTGTCGCTCTTCTTTTGCATTGACATGATACCTTCCAGTACATTCTCACATCTGAAGATCTTTCATATAAAATGCTCATAAATTACATTAACCAAAGCTTGCTAGTTAAAAATGTCTTAACAATGACACTGTTTGAATGACTCCAATATGTGCAAAACAAATCTATTGCAAAACCAAAATTCGTATTATTTTTGTCTTCTTCTTCCTAATTATATTTTTCCTTTGAAGAAAAAATCAGTTTATTCATGGCTTTTTTGAAGGTCATCCGTATCAAGCAAAATTATTTATTTTGGAAACACAAGCAAAACTAAGGAAAAGGTATTCCGTGTGATGGGTGTGCATTAAATTATTATTTTCTTTTCTGTCTGTAGATAGTATGTGTTTGCATCCTCATACACACTTGAAAACAACCACGGTTTTAGATTGATACGACCCGCATCTCTTGTTTACTTTGCGAGTGATTACCGCCGCCATGATGAAATTCATTTATTTATTTGGTCAAAAACAGTAAAAACTGAATATAACGCATGGGTGAAGAAATTATATCAGCATATTTTCTTGAGGCCCAAAATTTAAAAACGTGAAGTTAGCAACATTTGAAAAACTTATAGAATATCAATTTCAACGGTAAATGAACTGCTGATTTAATTTTTCTGCATTGCTAACAAAATAGTAACGAACATCAGTTCTACTCATAACAATATAAGAAAAAGGAGTGTTCAAAAAAAAACGTGCGCACAGTGAAGCTACATTTATGAAGGCTATTTTAGAAAAACCCAAAATTAGAGTCATTTCTTACGAAAGAGTCCTTTAAAATGTAAAATTCCATGATGGCATTACGGCCAGCAGTGGCACGCGTTAGTATCAGCTCAGAGAGTGCACGTAAACTCTGCCGCTTTGTAATTAGTCGGAGCAGCCACGTGCAGAACCTGTTTTGTCCAATCTCAGATTAGTCCAAGAGCAGGGTGAACACAAGAGACACAAGCTTTACATGCAGTATACTCGCATGCTCATTAAAGTACTCCTGCACTACATAACAAGGTTTCCTTTGCAGCTTTGAGATTCGGTCGTTAGTGCAGAGCTGCTCAAAACTTGTACGCCGAACCTCTTCAGCAACAACCTAGAGGATTTTAATTAGATCTTCTTAAGCAAATTATCTTCAGGCATTTCAATTTGCTTGTTAGCGAACTGTATGAATTACTTACAAAGTTTTCAGAGTGACAGAGTTGGAGAGAACACAATACAGAGACTTGTAACTGAAGACACAACATTCTATTAACATATTTTAGGGCCATATAATGAGACTTTACTCTTTCTCCACACTAGGATTTTCACACACAATAAGAAAACAGTGAGTGCCAAGTCATACCAAGTCTAGAATTTCACATGCGTTTCATCACTTATCTTAGATCCTTCAGTGTAGCGGTGATGTACTGGTTATGTATTCCCTATTGGTAACATTTGTATCCACGCAAATTTGTTTTTGCGCATTATGAAAGCACCAGATCAAAATAGACTCGAAAAGTTAAGCAAGATAAGGATTGTAAAAAAAAGGAAAAAAAGAAGAAAAAAGGGGGGGTAAGTTTCGCTAGTTGCCAAATGGCAGTGTCCTCAAAACGCCTGGCCGCATTTTCACACTGAAAAATCAATCTTGCTGAAGTTTCGAAGAAAATCATAACCGATTAGCCACTAAGCTTTTTTACACGATTCTTCACCCTTCACCGGAGGCAAACAGGATCTTATGATCGAACGCATCGTAAAACCGGAGACGTCACACAGTCACGCCACCAATCACGTGAATCCGAGTCGCGACTCGCGGCAATTACTCGGCAACCCACATCTCTCTCAGACGCATCATCTTTGGCCTGCGGTTCGCGGCAGAGGTAATAAAAGCGAGTTGCTTCAATTGGCCGCAGGCGTCGCTGCTGCTGCTGCTGCAACGAGCCCCCCCACCCCGCGCGTGCGACGCGTCGCGCACCGCCCGCACCCGGAGATTTAATGTGCGTCGCGCCGCGCCGCGCCGCGCCGGGCAACGCTCTGAATTATGGCGGTAGTTAGCAGCGCCTCTCGCGCGCCCAGCGCCCGCCTACGACGCTATTCGAAAGGCGCCGCGGCGCAAATCGAGTTCTCGACAGGAGGTGAGGGACGATGTTGCTACGCGTGATTTAATGAACATTTTGATATCGAAGCCAATCGGTCAATTATCAGACGTGTACCGATATATCCACACCTCAAGTCCCGTTGTTACCAGAACTCGATTACCGTTGTTACCAGGCCTCGAGTACCGTTGTTACCAGATCTCGATTACCGTTGTTGCCATACCTCGAGTACCGTTGGTACCAGACTTCAAGTACCGTTGGTACCAGACCTCAAGTACCGTTGGTACCAGACCTCAAGTACCGTTGGTAGCAGACCTCAAGTACCGTTGTTGCCAGATCTCGAGTACCGTTGTTGCCAGACCTCGAGTACCGTTGGTACCAGATCTCGAATACCGTTGTTGCCAGATCTGATTACTGTTGTTCCCAGACCACGTGTCACGTTACTAGATCTCGAGTACCGTCGTTACGAGACCTCGAGTACCCTTTTTTATAAGAACTCTAGAATTTTTATTTAATTTTATTTTAATTTTATTTATTTGTCAAAAAAAAAACAGTAAAAACTGTATATGACGTGTGGGGAAAGAAATTTGTCTGCGCACATTTTCTTGACACATCTGCTGCACAGTTGTTACCTGACCACATGTACCGATACTAGAAGATATCGAGAACACACATTATTAGACATCGTGTTCCTATTATAGAACCAACAGTGTATTCTTCGAAAACTCACCTGAATCAATACAATACGGAAATGTGCAGATGGCTGGATGCATGCATGGAATATATGCACTTCTTTCCTCATAGTCGGTGCTGCAGACCATGGTCCGATTAAAATAAGTTGGTGATTGACAATTGTGCTTCTGAAGCTGTAACTTCATACAATAAGAGTGTATGATTTGGTTACTTTAATAAATATTTATTTCAAGTGTTTATTTTCTTGTCCCGAGAGCACGCGATCAGTGGTACGCAAACTGTCAACGTCGCTCCCTTTCATTCGCAACTGTCAATCGCCAACTTAGTTTAATCGTACCATAGTCGCATGTATTAACGGATGGGGAGGAATTAAAGCGGCTACTAGAATCTTGCTACAAATTTATCGAAGAAGTAAAATACATTGTTCAGCAGCATTCTATTTTTTCTATACAGGTACAATAGCGCTTTTACACAGGTACATCGAAATCCCGCGGTTATCGATTCATTAGTCCCAACACACATAATACCGAAAGCGAAAAGGTGTCGGTTCTTAAGCTCGTGGCAGATGCTGCCGGGGCTGCCGGCGAGCGCGCGGTCGATGATGAGCCCGAGCGACAGCTGTATCGATCGCCGGGTCGATGGGCGAGTGGGTCAGGGATCGGCGAAACGCTTCGGCATTAGGTTGTTGGTAGTGGTGTTAGAAGGACAGCGGGAGGAGGAGGAAGGCAAACGAGCGGAATAAGTCAAGAGGCCTCTCTGGGAGAAAGATGCATTATGAAGAGTGAGAACGGGCAGCTGCAAGCAGGCGGGGGACAAAATAAAGCTTTGCGTTTCTCAAGGAGACAAGACAGCCACTGGGCGTTCGAGCACAGTTGATGGCTATATGACGATCAGATTTGTGAGAAATGCCTACACTAAAACAATAAAGCGTAAAACCGCCCTCCCGGCACGTGAAAAAAGTAAGGATTGTATTAATGACAAGCAGAACTTCATCGAACAGAAACCGCGAAGCCAAACTAAATGCAGATTGAGATTAATTTGGAGTGCTAACAAAAATATCACATCAAACCCTTCGCGGAAATGATTAAGGTTTTCACAATTTGATACCTAGAGGGAGACTCATTTGTTACGATTTGCAATACTAAATGCATCATATAAGAAGAAATCCCAGTTGAAGAAAGGGCACACGGCACAACAAGAGGAAGCGCGAATTCGAGTCGCGGCGGGAAGGTGCAAACAAAAGAACGGGGACGGCTCGTTCGCAATGATGGTGAGGTTGATGCCTGAGGGTCACCGCCGCATGGCAAAGAGACAGAGTGAGAGGGTGGGGGGGACGCGTTGGCGCGCGCCACAAAGCGGCTGCGGTGACCCGGGCCGCGCGTTTTTCCGACCGAATGAACGAACGAACCGGCCGGTCGCTCGACCGAACGACCGACCGACCGAACGACCGACCGACCAACCGACCCAGCGAGCGCTGCGGCCCGAACCACTGCGCCAGGACCGTCCGCTGCCGATGCTGCTGCAGCGGCCTCCGCTACCCCCGCTGCCGGCGCCGCGGCCGCCTTCCGCGCCGGTGGCTACCGAAAGGCGCCTATTTATAGAGCGCCGTGGTGGCACCCGCGGGGCGGGGCGGGGCGGGGTGGGGTGGGCGGGGCAGTGCAGGACGGGGCGGGGAGGGGCGGCGCAGTACGGGGCGGGGCGGGCGGGGAGGGGCGCGCGGGGCGGGGCGGGGAAGGGCGGCGCGGGGAGGGGCGGCGCGGGGAGGGGCGGGACGGAACGAGGCGGGGAGGGGGGCGGGGCGGGGAGGGGGGCAGTGCGGGGCGGGGCAGTGCGGGGAGGGGCGGGACGGAACGAGGCGGGGAGGGGAGGGCGGGGCGGGGAGGGGGGCAGTGCGGGGCGGGGCAGTGCGGGGCGGGGCAGTGCGGGGCGGGGCAGTGCGGGGCGGGGCAGTGCGGGGCGGGGCAGTGTGGGGCGGGGCAGTGCGGGGCAGGGCGGGGTGGGGCAGGGCGGGGCAGTGCGGGGCAGTGCGGGGCAGTGCGGGGCAGTGCGAGGCGAGGCGGGACGGGTCGTGGCGGGGCGGGGCGGGACGGGTAGGGCGGGGCGGGGCGGGACGGGTAGGGCGGGGCGGGGCGGGTATGGCGGCCCGGGGCGGCGCCGGCGGGGCAGCCGAGGTTGCTGTACGGTGCCGGTCACCGCACACGAGCAGCCACCCACCCGCCCCGCCCCCACGCGGTATTCACCCCGACGCAACGCAGCGCGAAGCTACGCAAAGGCCACGGAGCCATTTAAAGTTTCAATGCACGTTTTCACATTTTTCGCCACGCAAGATTATTCCCAATGTTAGACCGCTTACCTTCCACTTTTTGGAATTGGGGTTTAAATAGAAGTGAATCCATGTGGTATTTGTGATGGAGAAAGTGAGTTCCGCAACTAATGCTCCGTGTTCTCCCGTTTTCCTCCTCTCTCATTCCACTATCGCTCTACCATCCATTCACATCACCTATCGAGCAGAGCTAGTCATAATATTAAAACATTAAATGATTTCGTATGGATATGGTCTTGAACTCCTGCGAAATAGAAGAAGGATTCGTTCTGATCCGGGAAATATTGGTATATTTTTTCCTCGCCCATTCTCTGAGCTGAGAGCTGCAATAAAGAGTGGGGAGTAAACTAAAGTTTCGGCGAACGCCAAGAGCGGTCCGGGCCTGGCTTACCCAGATACCAGGCCGATGGATGAGCGCGCTCTGAGAATGTGGGGTTGAGAATGTGCGCGAGGCACGCAACACGTCTCCAGGATCTCAAACTCCCCTAGCGACACGAGTACAATTCAGTCGAAGTGCACACATCACATACGGACTGGAAACATAATTATCCACACAGAAACTGGCGACAGAATTCTATCAACATACTACAACGTCAATCATAATTTAACGAGAAGCCGTAAGGTATCTTCCGTTTCCTAGACAAAATGTTACAACAGATGTGTTGTTTTCCAATCGTGAAATTTCAACTGTATTACAAAAAAACATGATTGAAACTGGTAACTTAGATTACGGAGAATGCTAAACCTGGAAGCAAGTGCAATCGTATTAATTCTTGTCATCTTTTTACATTTGGTTACACATCTTGATGGATCAAATGCACGGCCTGAAAATTTGATCTCTCTTTTCAAAATTACTTTCTCTTGCAATAATAAACTTCATGATTGTGAATATAATTTCGCAAGTAACTCAAGCTCAACTTTCCTCACCGAACACACTGTCATCCATTCTGAGCGTAATAAGGAAGTACGCCATAAGAATAAGTTCCAAGATACGGCTGAAACTTTGATAAAAACCAAACAAAAAAATCGCGTCTCGACTCCCGGCAGCAACCTTATAAATTTGGTCTTGTTGCAGGAGCATGTCTTTGGCCAGGAGCATGAGCTCGACCTGAACTTCTTGGAACAATACTTCATATTTGAAACTCAATTTCAAGGGTTAATTTGTTCGCCGAAACGCGAAGTTGAATATCAAAGTCACCCGTTAGATCCCCCTCATTGTTCGCAAATCAGAGGGAGGAAGAAAAGAATTGGGCGCTTGTCGTGGCGATAATGATGCAATAACGGGGCTTCGGTGCCCGCTCCCCCTCTCTACTGCAGGTCAATTAGCGGAAGATGTACAAGTGCAACGAGTTGCAATACGCCTCTGTTCGCCCAAGTGGTGTTACGACGACACGAGCACTGTGCCGCCCACTCCCATGGACTGTTCGTAGGGGACATCCCTCTGACCGGGAGGTACTAGGTTCGAGTCCCGACGGCGGCAGGATTTTCGACACTAGCTTGTCAGGTAGGTCGAATTCAGCCGCTGTCTGGAGGAGAATTCTAGCGACCGGCTGCTCTGATCGGTAGTTTTCCGTGGTTTCTCCAATCAACACCACGCGAATGCCGGAGCAGTACCCTAACGAACGGGCCACGATCTTTCCTTCCTCTTCCTTGTCCTATCCTCTCCTCTTACACACACTTACACTAACATACACTACTCTACCACACATGCCGGGAGATCGGTCGGGAGCTTACAGCTTGTCCCCGGCTGGGGCGCTGCCCCGCTGGTTGCGGGGGAAAACCCCGCTAGTCGACGGTAGGTCGGCGCCAGATTTCGCCATCCAGCGGGGAAAAGTTCATGGGCACCTCCAGAGGAAAAACACGCACTACACTGACGGGACTAATGACCAAAGTAGTTGACGCGCCCGGAAACACGAATCAATCACTGATGCAAGAACGAGGGGTAAAATACTACACATCAACTCGCATTGCAGCCAAAAGCATTTGGGGGGCTGCATGATACTCGTACGTCGTTGGCCCTGACCGCCAAAAGTAATCAATTTGCGGAACCACTGGGAATGAGTAATATCAACAATTCCACAGGCGCACAAAAAAAAAAAAAGAGTTGACATGCGTTTTTCTTTATTTGTCGACGCGCTGTATCCGAATCTGAAGCCATAATTGCGCAATCGTCCTCCAGTTTTTCGCGATAAAAAAAAAGTTGGTAGTGGACGCAATTGTGGCTTCAGATTCGGATTCGGCGCGTCGACATGCATAGAGAAACATGTGACAACTCTCCGGGTCTGACACCTTTGTGTGTGTGTCTGTGCCAGTGTTATATTACAAAATACCAAGAAATAAATTATGATAGAGTAAAACATATGCACGCTGATAGTATAACGTGTCTGTACTCTACAACGCAGCAAATTGAACCTGTAAAATTTAAAACCCCAGATTTCGTCCGCTGCCTTCGAAATTCGTTCATGCCCGGAAAGGAGAGGAAGGACCGCTGTTCCGAGGTGCGAGTGTGGTGAGTAGTAGCCGCCCTCTCCTTAGCGGGCGCATTGGGCCCTAGAGAAGCGCGTAACATGGACAGGTCACGTTCGCTCGCCTCCCGCGAACAGGCGTCGAAAGGAGCGCCAAGGCCCCGCGAACAATGCGTCTCCAATTACGCCCGCGCACGGAGCGTGACTCGTAGAATGCCCAGTGCATTACGCACTTAACGCTCAATGCGCTCATTCACGAGCGCGTCACGACCGGCACTCCCTCACCCACGCCCTCGCCACTGCCTTCCTCTCACTACCACGCCCCCACCTATCACCACTCGCCCTCGCTCCCACCCCTCTCCGTCGCCACCCCCCTCACCGCTCGCCCTCGCCCCTCACCGCTCGCCCTCGCCCCTCACCGCTCGCCCTCGCCCCTCACCGCTCGCCCTCGCCCCTCACCGCTCGCCCTCGCCCCTCACCGCTCGCCCTCGCCCCTCGCCCCTCACCGCTCGCCCTCGCCCCTCACCGTTCGCCCCTCACCGCTCGCCCTCGCCCCTCACCGTTCGCCCCTCACCGCTCGCCCTCGCCCCTCACCGCTCGCCCACGCCCCTCACCGCTCGCCCACGCCCCTCACCGCTCGCCCACGCCCTCACCGCTCGCCCACGCCCTCACCGCTCGCCCACGCCCCACACCGCTCGCCCCTGTCCACCCGCCCTCGTCCCTCACCCCTCGCCCTCGCCCCTCACCCCTCACCGCTCGCCCACGCCCTCACCGCTCGCCCACGCCCTCACCGCTCGCCCACGCCCTCACCGCTCGCCCACGCCCCACACCGCTCGCCCCTGTCCACCCGCCCTCGTCCCTCACCGCTCGCCCTCACCCCTCACCGCTCGCCCTCGCCCCTCACCCTCGCCCCTCACCATTGGGATTTGCCTCTCACCACTCGCCCTCGCCTCACTCCCACGTCCTCGTCCCTCTT